>JAWWLZ010000177.1:7692656-7718291 GCA_035041345.1 Poliocrania exsul
ATTTCATGAGTAGCACTCAGGTGTCTGCAGGTTAATGGTGCTTAAGAGCTTTTCTGGACAGGGACCTAAGGAAGTCACACGTTATCTTTGTGTGTCCTCATTATTGATGCCACTCTCTCAACCCTGGCAGTGCCTTGTCAGTGCTGCTGTAGCTCTGAGCACCCCCCTGATCTCAGATATTTCTTTTGCCTCCAGTTTTTCAGCTTCCTTGAGCAGCCACCAACAGCCCCAGCCCATGTGCTGGCACCCAAACAGGCAGAGTCAGGTCTATGACATGAAATTCATTTCTTCATGTTAAAATAAGTAAAACATTTCTACAGAGCTATCCATTCATCTGAAGAGTTATCTTTTCCTTTATGCATTGGAAGTTAGGATGTTTCACCATTTCCTTAGTGATTTATTTCTGTGAATCTTGTCTGATTAAACACTCTAAGATTTAGTCCTTCAATAATATATTCCATGTAGAATTTTAATTGTAGAACAGTGGGAAAAGAGCTGGAACAGAAGAAAAACATATGGATGTAATTCAATTTTTATACCCATTTCAAGATTTTTTTCCCTTTGGGGGCAAGTGTGTTTGGGGATGGTGAGGGGAATACAAGCTATAAATTCTACTTGAATGATCAGTAATAAAAATAAATGATCTTATTAAAAAATTTACAATTAAGCAATGAAATGTGGAATGACCATATTGGTTTGACAATAGGTGCCATGAGGCACATATATAAGGGAGTAGTGACAAAGCAGCAAAATCTAATTTTAGGCATAGAACATTCTCCATTATCTCTAAAATATACAGTATATTTTACATACTTTTGGATTTGTCTTCCTACATATTACCAACAGTGGTCTTTTCTAACAGCATAGTTGTAAAAACCTGAAGAAATTATAGGGCATTGTTGTCCGGATTTGCCCATCTTTAGATATTTATAAATTTTTGATAAAATGGTATTTCTTAAACATTCATTTTAAAAGTATAATAAAGCAAAAGCGTATGAAATCCTTTCAAACTGTATATGGTTCTTCTCTAATGGTAACGTATCACACAGGGTAAACCATTAAAGAGAGACATTTTGGAAGGATATGCAGAGATCTACAAATCTCATGGCTTCTTGTTTTCCTTCCACCTGGCCACTTCAATGCATTTATATTTTTGCTAGGTGAAGCTTACTATAATTCTTGGTGTTTTTACTACAGAAGCATTTGGATTCCTTGGGAATGTTCTAGGTCCCTGGGCTGCTTGGTGATGTACAGAGCAAAGTAAAAAGTTGGACCACAATATAAAGAAGTGCTGTAGTATTGATCAGCTTGCCAGCTCTACCACCCCAGCAGCCCAAAGGCTAATTCCTTGGATTCTCAGCAAAGGAGAGTTTCAAAGAAGAACCTGCTGGGGTGAGCTGTGATGCTGAAGCCATCAGGTGGATGCTCCACAGAGGATGCAGTAACCCTCTCATCTCAGGATGCTGCCAGGGAAAGCATCCTCCCCCATGCAGGTATGAGGAGTAAACGTGGGAAAATGTGAAGTTTTTGAAAGCAGGACTGTCAGGGTCACAGCTGGCAAGAGGGGACATGCGAAGACCAACATAATAACTGTCCAGGAGCCTAATGGAGAGGGGAAGAAAGTGTATTTGAAGAGGCCAAAGCCAAGTGCTGTTTGAAGTAAGACACTAAAGTGCAAGTCTAGACAAGAATATTCATCTCTATTGAGAGCCAAGCAGTGTTAATTGCAGCACAATTGAAATCTCAATCTCAGTGACAGAGAAAATGTTCATTCTGTTGGAAACAGAATGTCTGTGTGTGTATCCAGCTAGTGCTTAAAACTGGTACAAGTGAGGCCAACCTTTCCAGCTCTGATGTGTCTGAGCCAGGATTAACGCATTCACTCACTTCTTTTGGTCTGACATAATGTTAAGAACTCAGCAAAACATATGATAATGTTTCATACAGTTAGATTTTTTAACAGGAGAGAATAGCTGTGTTTCACATTTTACTTTTGTTTTTCATTTAGAAAGAGTCCTCTCTCAATCTGGTTTCTTTTATAATTCAACTTTTCCATCTGTTAAATGACAGAGAAAACACTTATTATTTATGTTAAGAGGCAATGGTTGGTCTGCTAAATAGTCTGAAAACGAGCAGTACCAGGGATCTGATTTTCAGGCACAGCGAATAGCTCTGATGCCAAATGGCTTTAATAGAACTAGGAAACACTGAACACTAAACATAGAGGTCTTTAAGTGTTTTTTCCCCCTGGGTTAATATCTGTAGATGAAAAGCAGATAACTTTAATTTTATAATTTCAAGTTTCTTCTCATATCTTTTAGCCATACAGCAATTTTCAAACTCCTTATCTCAGTTACGGACACATGGACCAAGACCTAGTCTGCATCCCAAGCATTAGCACTTGTTCCTGCACTTCAGTCTTGTGGCATTTTGGCATTTTACCAGTGACTTCACAGGTATCCTGTTTCCATTCATAATTAATAAGCAAATATTTCATACAGTGTTGTCAGTGGGTAGTATTATTATATTGTACATCAGGAGTTTAAATCAAAATAGACAAAGACTAATCCCTGCCAGTATCTTAGGAGATTTTGCAGATGTCAAGATACCTGAACATCGTTTTTATGGAAAAGATGAAAGTGTTTCACAGCATATTGATCTGTATCTGAACATGAATGATTAATATCCTTTAGGTTCAGCTTCAGCTGGACTTTTTTAGAAGCAATCTATGATCTAATATGTCATATCTAACAATAGATCAAGAGATAGTTAAATATATATATATTATAAATATTTATACTATCCTTTATCATATGTCATATCTTACATTATAAATCAATGCTTGAACAACAACAAAAGTATAGAGATGCCAGATTTCTAATGTATATTTTTTAGCATTTATTAATTCTTATTTTTATTTTTGACTGAAATTCACTTGACATATAATGTCATTTCTCAAATATTCCTTTTTATTGAGCAACTGTCAGTGCTCCTTGACATGTATTATAGAAAGAATGCCAGTTCTTCATTACTCTGCTTAAAAGAGACACTTATTAAGAGGTTAATTTTTTAAAATTTTCTTTCCTTCTTCTATAAGCCAAAATAAATAAAAAGAAGTTGACTAGGAAGTTGAAATGGGAAAAATGGGGACAAATGATAAGTAACTTTTACAAAACAACAAAGACTTTTCTCAGTGTCTTAACTGAGCATCAAAGACTTCATATTTCTGGTGAGAAGGAAGAGTAAAATCAGTGCGTCTCAAACAGCCACATTAAAATTGATATATTAGGAAATGTAAGTTGCTACATTAATCATCCTTTCTGGAAATTTTCGTGGAACTAAGTATTTATTTCTTTATAGCGTATTGTCCAAGGATATCCAAAGGTATCTTCCCTTTTCCCTATGCTATCATTTTTGACAAATGAACCTCATTATCTCAACAGAAAAATTCCGCTTTCATTGCCATGCACTGTAGATTACTTTTAATGCCTAGATTATGTTTCCAATCTAATACCTACAAAAATGAAAACCATTTTGAAAAGCTTTCAAAATAAATTTGAAGTTTCATAACCAGGTCAAATTGCCAAGAATTTGCTGGAGGTTTTTTTAAGGAATGACACTTAACAACTGAATAATATTGTAGCTGCCCAAAGTCTTGCCCACAATTATACATCCTGCTTCATATTGGTGCTGGAAAGCATGAAGCCAAAATTATTGTAAATATGTAATCTGAGTAAATTCATATGTCAGCCTGACCCATTACATGACTGACGCATCCTTCATGAAGCTGTTGTTCTTGTGTAGTACTTAAATTTCCATTGCAAAAATCCACTGTGACCCAGTAACAAAAGACAAGTAAATATAGACCTGCTCAGTACAGTGAGAGCCAGCTCAGACAAGAAGAATTTGATTCTCTCCCACTGCTTCAGAAACACATTCAGTTTGGCCTCCTGACAGAAGAAATTGGGTTGCTTGGATGTAAGAAGGTTTGAGACAATTGCATGGCTCCTGTTTCAAAGAGAAAATCATTGCCTGCTTTTTCTGATGCTGAAAACAGCCTTTTCCCACCAAACTGTTTCAAGGCTGCTGGTTTGCTGGAGTCTTTGGGAGACAAAGTTGATCTTAGTCATGGTAATATCATTCATGTTCACTGTACCTACAATCTCAAATGGGAATTAATCACTTCTCTTGAGATTGTGTGTCATGCATTGGAATATACCTGGAGTGAAGCGAGGCAGGTGACAGCTTGATGACAGTATCACAAATAGGGCTGTGGATATACCCAGCTCAAACTGCTGGCAGTTTTTAATCAGAGGTGCCTGAATTTAATTCTCAAGAAAATGAAATTAATTTTTTTCCCACCACCACTGATCAGTTTAAGAACAAGACAAGGCATGAAGTAGTTGTATTTTCTTCCAGGCTTTTTGTCAAATCAAGCAGTTAAACCTGGGCTCTGCATATCTAACTGTCTGTCTATCTGTTTATCTATCTAGCTGTCAGTCTATCTATATGAGTTCTTTGGCCTGGTTCATAAAGCAACAAGGTGGATATTTCTTGGGCAAACAAACTCAATAATTCATGAGCCCTAGTTTTTCAAGCAAGAGATTTCTCCTAGAGATCACTATATGAGGCGAAACCCAGGCACAAACTCCACAATGTGAAGTAAACAGACTTTTCACAGGGGTGACTGTCTTGTCCTCCTTGGGATCCTTCAGTTGGAAATGTACATCCACTGGGATTATATAATTTCATAGCCCAGAAATTAATGTGCCACATTTCATTAGGGCCTGTGGCTGCTTCACTGCACAATATTTTCTCTTCCTCATTACATCTGTGACTTGCAGTTGGAAGTCACCAAATGGACCAATCTGGGATACGGCTACAGCACAATATCATCTGACAAACTGCTTAATAAATGCCATGAAGAAGGGACATACAGCCTGCCCCTAAATAGCTTTTCACCAGATGCCAACAAAACTATCTGCATCTGTCTGATTATAGGAAATTGTAATGATTTTCTTGTCATGTAGCTTTTCCTTCACTGAGCTGAACTATGGCTGCTTGCATGTTGTTGAATTATTCTCATATGAGTTACCGAAGCTGTTGACTTTCCTGGCCTCTGAAAGCCACTAACTGTAAACTCTGCATGCTTTCAGCTGATTTCAAAAATTGCATGCAATTCTCATTGGCTATAAATACAGGAAAAACTCTCCTGAGTAAGTAGAGGAGTAAGCTAAAATTTTACTGATCTGAATGCACGTACCCATTGTATTCTCATGTAAGGGAACATGGGATATGGATTGGACAAAAACCGGCTGAGTGGGAAGAGGAGTATACAATGGATGCAAAGTAACTCTGGAAGTTAATCTCAACTGTATATTTTCAGTAATTATCTAACAGGAACACTGCAGAGTGTTGGCAGATTTTTGTAAAGGTTTTCTGTAGACTGCTCACCAACTATAAAAAAAACACTATTCAGAAAGATTTGCTATTATTTTTAATATAGGATTAAATATTATTCATGGTAATTTATTCAGGTTTTCATAATGTTCTCTATCATAAAATATGCACATTAAGGACCCTGTAAGTGCTTTTGGTCAGTATGTCCTTTCATGGAGGGATTTCCTGGGGTTGTGCCAATTGACTTCGCACACAGTGCAGCCACATTGAAATGATTGTTCAAATATCTTCCCTGGAAACCTGTCCTTTGGCATTTTGTCATTGATTCTATTTTGATGCATCAACTTCAAGTACATCATGGTGTTATTGCAGCATTTAGACATCAAGGCTCTGCATCGCTCATGTCAGTATTCCTGTCAAACATGGGGCTTCTCTCATGCTTGGAAAGCTTTGTTAAGGTTTGCAATACACTTCACAGTCCTCAGAATAAAATAAAAGCTATTGTTTTTAAATAATTGCCTGTCATACAGTCCAACTCTTTTAAAAATGACCTGCTGTTGGTCTCCATATGGGATTGACCCACTAATTACAGACCTACATGTGTTATCCACCTTTATTTAAAATGAAAACTCTCTCTCCTGCTGTAAAATAGGTAATTATATTTTCTGTATAGTCCATAATAAGGAAACAACTTTTCCAACAGAAATGTCTCTTCCAAGGTGTTACTTTCATGGGACTAATAATCCTTTTTTTTTTTTTCCTCACACCTTTATTTCTTCTTTTCTTGTATTAGTAAACTGTTGATTGAGTTCAAAAGTAGAAAAATGCAATTCATCCTTACCCCATGTCCAGAGAGCATTTCTTTCTGCCACATGCAAAGGGACCTTTCCCAGATCTTTCCCTTCTTATTTTCTGAGCAATGCACATTTTTACCTTGCTGTCAGGCTTGAGAATCTTGTCTTAAAAAGATATGATAAAATGATATTTTAGTAATCAGGTGTGAGGAGAAAATGCATATTTGACTTTCCTGTTGGTGCACCAAGAGCCTCCTCCCCTACACCCCCAGCAAAGTAACAAGAACTGAACCCAGGGGCCCAGCACCCTCCTACTTCTTGGAGGGAGCTAAGGAGGGTATTTGTGCCTTCTTTCTTTCTGCCCTCTGTTGTTTTCTCTGCAGTGCAGCCTCCTCTGTAAAGAAGTTATTTTTACTTGACATGCCCTTTATAAATATTCCCTAAGGACTCTCCACTAAAATTGTCTGGTAGTTTAGACAGCTTCTTCCTGTTGTGATATTTAACCTTCTTACTTGCCTAACGTGGTGGCAAACCTGTTATTTTCAGCTTATTGGACAAGCTTTTGGGCCTGTCTTCTTTTACCCTTTTCTATTTTTTTTTTTTTTAAATTTCCTATAGAGCCACATTGCAGACTTCATAATTAATTGCAGGCATAAAACCTTTCCAGTTCAGACAAATTTCATTATAGAGCTTTGATTTAGCTCTAATAACTATGTTTACAAAAACTGATCTGCCTTGAAAATTTCCCAGGTTTATTTTTTGAAGACAAAGGACATTTTAAAGTTCATTCTGAGAAAAGAGAAAGGTTGAAATGGTTCTCCATTTTTAATAAGTATCTGAATTTAAATTGTGCAACTACAATTCTACTGCTTTCAAAAAGAGTGTCATTTGGCACAGAAAGTGAATAATATAATTTAAAATGAGAAATTATGGAATAAGACAGAACATTTTCTGTTCAATGAAGGGCGGGCAAGCCATTTATCAGTTTGAATTTCTTTAAAGGTACCTGCTTTTTGGCATTAACCTATTAAATTTATTGTCTCTCTTCAAACTCCTCACCCTGAGACTTCATACCTGTCAGTGGTTGCTGGACTGCAGCACTTTGAAATTCTGATCTCATGGTGGGCTGGACTCCCTGCACCAGGAATTGTATGTGCAGTTGGGATGGAAGAACAGTCTTCTAGGGAAAGAAATATTATTATTATTATCATCATCATCATCATCATCATCATCATCATCATCATCATCATCATCATCATCATCATCATCATAATTTCTTTTTAAATTCAGAATAGTCTGGCCAATATGCCTGAACTGGTGTTTGTGGACTTGGTGATTTTATTTCTGTTTGACCAAACAACCAGGTATAAAACAAATGTGTGGCAGCTTGCAGACCAAAAGACAAGTGCTAAACATGCTGAGTGGATGTTGGTTATTTTCTAGAGAAGTGAATGCAAAGGTTTATCTGCTTGCAGGGATTCAAAAGTTTGATGATCTTTGAGAATCTTGGCCCAGAATTATAAAACTATGCCACTTCAGAAATATCAATAACAATCTTCCAGAGTGTACATATCTTTAGCTTTGGTGTTTCACAGTGCAAGGTCAACTTTTAAAGTAAAAACACAGCTCTTGTAGCAACTCCCCTCTTTTTCCCCAGCCATGGCCCTTTCCACTGAGGACAGAATTTGCTGAAAGGTGGGCAAGATTTGCCCAAGGATCAGGCAGTCCTGAGCATGGATCCACACTATTCACACTGACTCAAACAAGTAGGGGAAAAGGGCACATGTGTGGAATCCTGCTGAGTGCAACAGGAGTATGAAAAAATAGTTCTGTTCAGAACAAAGCTTCCTGCTGTGAGTGTGTTGGGGTGTGTGTTTGCAAAACCCAATTGTTCTTGTAAAAATCAAGAAAAAAAAATCTGTTTTCTGTAGAGTTGTCAGGACTTTAAGAAACACATTTCAAATCGATGGAAAAAAATGTAATTTCATTTTGTTCTATTTCTTGAGGTAATGCAGTGCAATAGCTGTAGAAGTGCAGGCTTCTCTTTGATATATGCTTCCTTAAAAATGGGCCCATCACCATAAGTAACAATATTTGCATTAAATGGTGCATACTTAAGACTGTAATTTTTAACATGATATCATGAGATGTTCTACTAGAAGGCAAAATACAGTAAAGTAATATTGATTCTTTTAAAAAATCAATTTAAACAGAACTTGTAGAAACATAAAACTGCCAACTTTATGTTTATGCAATATATTTACTTTAGGAACCAAAATATAGATACATATGAGGTGGAACAATGAAAATTCTGGGGTAAAATCATATCCCTTTAGCTAAAAGTAAAATGTTACCACTATCATTATTACTGCTCATGTTGTCAGTCACTGCTATCTGACATTGGAGATGGGTGGTGAATAAAGTCCAGACAACAATCTCTGAGGACTGGGACTAGAAAACTCAGATTAAAAAGAAAAAAAATTAAAAAAAAAAGAAAAGAAAAGAAAAATAATCTTCTTTGAGTAGCATCTATATATTTTATGGGAAAGTTCTTTCCACAGAAAAATATTTATCCACTGGACAAGAGGAAGGATATAAATAGTCATAGGGCTGCCAGATCTGTTGAATTAATTGGACTTTCTAAGTAGAGGGAGGGATTTCAAACTATATGAAATGGGAAAAGAAGACAATTTTCAATTTTCTGTCTCCTTTTCTCTTTTATATCTGGACAGCAGTTTCTCTTCCAGCTGAAATGGATGGATACCAAGTCTTTATTCTCATGGAAAGGAGTGTCTTGACTTGGTGGTAAGCAACTTAGCTATTATTTCTAAGCAGAGAAGATTCAGGACTTGTTTGGGAGGGGCATTTTCATCTTGAAACCCAAACTATTTAAAAGGTGTAAAAAACTTTGTCACCTTCCCCTGTTGCTCCACCCCAGGCCTCCCCATTACACTGTGAAAGACTAACAGGCAAAATTTATAATATATAAAAAACCCTGGTCAAATCCCATGATCTTTCTGTGTTGATTGACCCTGCAGCAGAAGCAATCTGTGATGGATGTTGTATAGGCTGAATCTGAATTAAATTTTCTTTGCCAGTTTTCAAAATTACTTATCAAAAGGCAAGGCAGGAACAGTAGATACAGAGCAAAGTATTTTGTGTATGTATATGTAGATGGTATATACAGATGCAATACATAGTAATTGAAGTTTCCAATTTGCATTGCAAACTTTCTGCATAAATTGTTCTGCTCATGAGTTACGTTTGTTTGGGCTTTTTTTCTTGACAGCCAGACTACTAAATGAAGACTGTCTTGTAGTTACTGAAGCCTACTGAAAGGAGGACATCTGAAATGGCACAGCACAGCAGTGCCCATGAAATGCAGACAAGCAGCTTGAAATTTCAATAGTAAATGGACTACTGTAATCACTATTGTCAAAGTTTGCTAGTCTTTACTCATGCTGAACAGCACCATTTTCTGTGAATTGGCACACTGAATTTACACAGGAACTTCTCCAGAATATTGTGACAGGAAAAGTGATGAGAAATTTAACAGAGAATTAAATAGACTACCATAAAGTAAAGCAGAATGTAGTAGACCTGCAGATATCTCTGTGGTGCACAGGATGTGGAAAGGTGTACTGAGGGACTGTTTGTGGCAGTAATTAAAAACTACACCACATACAACTCAAAACAGGGTTAGAAAAACTACCTTTGGAGGTTTTTACAGTCTGAGTGAATCAAGACAAAAATAATGGAGATCTGCTTTAGCTGTCAGGGAGTCTGAGAGGTATCAGGGAGCTTGGATGAGGGACAAGTCCTGGAAGTCCTCTAAGCTTGAGAGGAAAATACTGTTAGCTCTTGGATCTGTAATATTTTCCTTGTATTTCTGCCTTGAAACAGGTGAGTCAGCCAGACTTCTGTGGAAGGATCTTTAATGGAGAAAGGAAAAAAACCTTTATTTTCAAACCCCAGCTTAATTTGTGGAAGTCAAAACAAAGACAGAAACCTTATTCTATACTTCTGAATATTATATTAAGCTGTTTTGGCCTGCCACTGCTACGGGGGAATAAATAAACCAACCCATGAGATTTAGCCTCTGAGCATTTTTTGTGACCTGATCTTTTCCTGAAAAGCACCAAATCCTCCACTCCTGAATGAGTTTCTTTTCCACAACAGAACAGATGGAAATATCAGCTTTAGTTGTACTGTCCAAGGAAGGTTTTTTTCTCCATATCCAGTAGTATGATAACACTTTTCCAAGCCCAAGCATCCTTTAAAACATCTTCAGAAAGTGAAAGAATGGAAACAAGAAAAGATAAATAAGGGGAAAGTGGACGGGTGAGAAATAAAATTTGCCTTTGGATTTCCTTTGGATTTCACTTCACTGTTAATAACATATCTCAAGATATTTAGTTAGCCCAGAAGTCAAGATATTAAGGTAGCCCAGAAAATTTGCTGTGCAGTGCTTTTGCACAACAAACCCCACCCTATACAACAGCTCTCTATAGATGTGGTCCAGTCAGAATTTCTGGGAAACTTATCAAGAGGACAGTGAAGGAAAAGAGTCCTGCTGGCTACTGAGATTCAGAACAAGAAGAACTTTTATTAGCTCATAGGGATTAAAAATATTCATGCATATATAACCTTATAATCACCAGTGTAGAATTATAGCTGCAAGAAGAAAATACTTATGGGTCCTGAGGGCTGTTAACTTTTTAAAGATTAATACCTCTTGGAAAGATGTCTTTGATGACTGGAACAGCTACTTTGGCCATCTGAAGGGCTGTGCTGTGCTTAATGCTAAATAAGACTTGAATGACATCTGGAAAGTAAAGTCAATTTGGTTGTTTTCGTTTGCCACTGTCATCCCTTCCTTCTTCAGAGTCTAATGCCATTGCCTTGCAAAGGAACTAGAGGAAGGCTTTTAGTTTCTGTTATCTGTGAGTCTGAAGTTTACTCACTACATCACACTGGTCCCCAGTGTTGGTGAAGAGCAGGAAACTGTGGGTTAAACAAAGCCCAACAAACTGAAATTACTTTACATTAAAAAAAAAAAAAATCTGACTTTGGGACTTTATTTTACAGTGTCCATGAAATTTTGTAGTTCAATTCTCTTAGTCCTCCCCTTCACTTTGTGGATCTGTGCAGATGCCAGAAACTGGTTATGGTTTGGTCAGTGCCACAGTCACTGAGGACCTTTCAGTTAAATATACAGGAAAACTGGTGTAAGCAATGAGCACAAAGTACTGACAAATGGGCAAAACAACCAGTATGACATGGAAAAACAGTGCTTATCCTTTGTGAGTTTTTTAAATTACTCTTTTAACAGGCCTGGCTGGCAGGAGCAGAGGATATGAACCATTCAGATGAGGATTTGAGTTCCAAGAAGACAGAGCATCTCTAACTTTCATCGGTTTCCTCGCTGCACTGAGGATTTTTCTTTATGTACAGAAAAGGCAACGTCATTTATCCTTGACTGAGAATCACTGATACATTTTAACAATGGAATTAGCTATTCACTGCATTACAATGACTTGCTTTCTGTAATTTGCCATTAATATGCTTCTACCTGAACAGTGCAAAATGTGAATTAAATTGCCACAGGGAAAAATGATGAACCTATTCTCTGATTTAATCTAAGAGCAGACAGTTATAGTCTCTTTCCTCATAATAATGTTCTTCCTTCTCTCCCCAACAATTTTACTTTAACTTATCTAAGTCTTCTTTTCAATTCATGGGAAAGGGCAGCATGCAATGTGACCTTCTTTTGTCCAGTTTTAATCTATAAAATGTAAATATTTAAATAAAGAATAAAATTTTATATTATATAAGATTATACATTTATAGAATTAAATTATTTTGTCATATTAAATAATAGAATTATTAAAGTTTGAAAAGAACTCCAAGATCAGCAAGTACAACAATTAACACTGTCAGGTCCACCACTAAACCATGTCATTAAGCACCACAGCTACATGCTTTCTGAACCTGCCAAGGAATGGTGATTCCATCACCTCTGTATAGTTATACACTAAATTTATAATGATGATAAAATACCATAATTAACACTGACCTATAATCAAGTGTCTCCCCTCTCCTCCCATTCCCACGATGAAAGGGTTAAGACAATATTAAGGATTCAGTTGAATCTCACATAAGCAAAACCCCAATAGGGACATCATGCTGAAAGTGATTTTTTAACATATTGACCAGTCCAAAGGGTATCTCTGGCATATGTCTGATACTACACCTCTATAGACTGTAGTGCTTCCAAGAACACACACACTTTTACTACATTCTGACAAAGCAAAGATTTTTTGCTCCTTCTCCTAGCTGATCTCTGTCCCCGGGGAAGGAAACTGCTTAAGCCATTTAAAAGGAAAAATATTCTTTTATCTGTGGCTCCACCAGCTGTCTGCCTCTTCTCTGAATCCAAGGAAAGAGAATATTTCATGGCAAACTGTAAAATGCAAATATCCAAAATACATAAATATGTTCTTTGAATAAGGCAACATATATTGATGATGTTTTATGTAGAATGTTTTTTACCTCTCTCAAACTGTTATTTGTTAGATATTTGTAAAGATCTGAGGTATTAGACTGCTTTTTATGTGATATTTTTATGTGTGCTGCTAAGTGGTCTGGATGGAAAACACGATTAAGTGATCTGTGTTGCATTTTTTGTACCACCCTACAGTCATAAATTCAGCTTATTTGTGATAACAGCAAAGGTGTTGGTATAACATACCAAGATATAAAATAACCACCCAGCTTTGAACTATTCCCATCTCATATCTAATAGGGCTCCTGTTTCCATTGATAAGCCTTGATATAGAAAGGAGTGGAGCAGGAACACAGTCACAGTCCAAAGTGGATCTCTGGGCATATGTATTGTTTTTCCTGCTGTTGGCGGAGGGATGGTGAAAGTGGTGTTGGAGTTCCCCAAAAATCAGTCACCTCCCTAATGTAAATGCCTGCAGCCTCTCCTGCAGGAATCAGTCAGGGCTTGGATTCTCAGGGCTGTGGTGGAAGGGCAGCAGGATCCATGTCCTTTGCCCTTGACAGCTGCTTACTTTAGCCCTGACTACAACTGGGTCCAGGGATATGTGTTTAACTTAAGGAAGAATTTTGAGAAGTCTCTCATTGTGTCTTTAACAGGACATAAAAGATGCATAATTTTCATAGTTAAATATGCTAATGCTGAAAACACCCAATAAATTATTGTCCATGCCACAAACACAGGGCAGAACATGTAACAGGTATGTCCTAACTCATTCTGGCTTTCTCATGATCTTCATGAACATTAGTTCCCTATAAATCATTTCTTCTTACTCCAATTCCTGCTCAACAGGACATACATTATTTTCATCCCTTTCTCCTAGTTTCTGTCTTGCAGTGACGCAAATATTTTCCTGGCAATGGACAACATCACATACGAATAAATCCACCTGCATGTTTTTTATTATTATTCCTTGTTTTTCATCTGCTCCTTTTGGAATGCTGTGCACAGACTGGGCATGGTAAATAGGTCTCTATTATCTGTGAAAACTTCCCAATATTAAATCTTTCATTCATTCTAGAATCTACAGGCAGCTTAAAATATGCCTCATGTCTGTGCAGTCACAGCCTGGAGACACATTGCAAGGCCAGGAAGAGACTGACTTTCTGATAACTATCTGTTTGTGATAATAGCATGAAAGGAGTGTCAGTCATGCTGCCCACATCTGCTCCAGCTAGGGAAGAAACATAGCCTGATCGTTTTTTATGGCTAGCATGAGTATATTGGGCAGAACCCCAGCTGATAAGCAAAAATGATGGTGTCGCTCTCTTTATCTCAATATATATTCATAATATATTATTCTAAATCTCCTGATGTCTAAAGCCATTTCAGTATGTACAAGCAATTTTTCTCCCCCTGAGTATCTCAGAATCACCACTGGACTCTCACATAACTACTGAAAATTTATCCTCTTTGAGTCACATATTCATTCTTCCTTTGCCCCATGGAGCACTAAATGTCCACAGTTTTACAGGTCCTGCCCCTTTGCATGGGAAACTGCTGAGTCTTTGAACCTCAGCAGAGGAAACCACACCAAGAGCATTTTGTCTTTCCTCTTGGCTGTGTATCTGTTAATATTTACTCAGACAATCATATTTTCCATGTCAGGAGAATCAAACGACAACCCTATGCAGCGTTCCATCTTTCCTGTGACCCTATTTATACTTTGGCAAATTTTTATATAAAACTATACATATATACAAAACTATCAAAAATATGACAAACAATCAAAAATTAGAGAAAATTCCGAACTATCAAAACTCCGTTACCTCACAGTAACACTTCCATCAGTGGCTTCTTGGCAGTGGAGGTAGATGCAACATCGAAGGCCTCCAGGTTCTAAGGTGACTATTTCCCCCTCCTTCTTATTCATTAATTTTTCTTCCCTTCTCATTCACAAATTTTTCATGGACTCTTCTCTTTCTGTGGTTAAATGGTGGCTTCAAGAGGCAATTATGAAAACTAAGCAGCTGCTTTGTGGCGGGAGGCAAAGCACTTGCAGAGATAAAGATCTAGACAAAAGAGAGATTACAGGAAGGAGTGTCACAGACACTGGACAGGCATCTAGCATTGTTCACAGCTATTTGGAAAAATAAGTATGTAAAGGCAGGAGACCATTGAGAAATTCCTGTGGGACCTCATGAAGCTCTTTCTTTTCAGTCAATGACGGTATAAGAATTTTTTGTTGAGAAGTACTATTTAGTGCATGGATGGAGGAATTAAGTTAATTAATTTGCTAGATTTTTTTTTTTTAGCTAAAATAAACAGTCCAAGAAAAGACAGAATTAGACATAATTATTCTCCATCACATAGGAATAAATGTTAATCTAACTTAAAATTTGTCAGTTGAAATTAAATACAAGATCTGAATTCTCTTTGTAACATTTTCCAAGGTTTGTCAGGGTATAACCCTAGACTGGAGTATCATAAAATATTTCATGTGTCCAAATATAAAGTGAAGAAAAATGAGCTGTGTTTGTTTAAGACTGCCTGAAATAGAAATGGAAATTGAAGTAAACCATGGCTCATAAATGATGAGGTGAAAAGAGGCAGACATGATTGCACATGTCTACCTCTTCTGCCGAGTTGGTATTGAGTTCAAAAAAAGGCAGTTAAGCACACATCATTTAATCAAACCTTCCTCTGCTGCTTCGAGGAGTTACACGGCACAATCAACTCAGACACACAGGCTGACATAAATAATGCAAGCAGGTACTCTAATACATTTTAAAGAGCTGTCTGGGGAAAATATGTTTATTTCTTCATATACTTTCAAAGATCCAAGTTGCAAATCTCTTCCTTTTCCCTTCCTTTATGAACATGCATTTCTTTATGTCCTACAGCCTGAAAATTGCTTTGTGAAAGGCTTCACAATGGCTTCACTGCCAAGATCCTACAAAGTCTTACCGACTTAAAAAATTATGGACTGACTTTTCCAGCCGTGTCCAATCTCCCTGGCCTGCCTTCCCACCAGCCCAGCAAACAGAAGCTGCTGGAAGCAAAAGCCTTTGCTCCATTGCCAGAAACACTCTGTTGTATATGCAAAGAGAAACTCTGGCCTCTCAGACACAATAGCGATGGGAAAAACCTTTTGAGTTTCATACTAGAAGATACCAAGTTATCATGATCTGCTTTCCCTGACCCTGAGCCCAACTCAGAAAGGACCATCTCTGAGGCTGAGTACATTTAAAATTAACCAAGACTGGGTTAAAAGGAGTGTTATCTAGAACATTTAAAACCAGTAAATACTCAAGAATGTTAATTGGCTTTGGTCAGCAAGGAATAAAATGGACGTGATACAGATTTTAGCAAACATCTATTTCTCTCTACCAAATGAGCAGCACCTTTAACACCTGTAAAAGCATTTACTTCAGGGCCAAACCCTTGTTCTTCTCTAAGCGGCCAATCATTACCTGCAGGACTTATTTCTTTCTAGAACTCTTTGGCTTTATAGCTACCTTGCGTGCTTGTGAGGAGTGTTGACGATTGTGGGAAATGCAGTGATTAATAACACATTCTCTCAAACCAGGTTGGTAATTACACATCCATAGTAACATGGGCAGCTGAAACAGAAAGGAAAGAAATGAATACATGCTGAGGTCTCTCATATTGCCCAAATCTTAGACAGGTCAGCTGACCTGAAGCAGCTTTTGGAGCTGGGTTGCCTGCAGCTTCCTGCCTCTGGTGAGCCTCACTCAAACCAGGGTTGAATATCTTCTCTGTCCCAGATTGCTCAGTTCGAGGGCTACTCCACAGTCCCAGGTTAAGTATTTTGAGGTCAGTTCAGTTACAGTGAAAAGCTTACAAATTCCTGTACTAACAGTAAGAATAATCATTTTATAACACTGTTGACTTGCTACATAGCTGCTGAAAGCCTCTGAACCCCTAGAGTCCATATATTAGACAATATTACCAAATACTTATTAAATCAATAAATATAATTAATATCCTCAAATACTCTTCAAAGTTTTGACTGGAGTTTGACCTTGCTGAATTTTCTTCAGAAGTCAATATACAATTAAGATTGTATGAGGCTGATAGAGGTAACAGTTGTAAATATATCCAGAGAGCATTTTACCATTGCCTGATGAAATCAATCTACTTAGGCCAATTTACATTGTCCTTGACTGGTAGTTTCTTTGAAAAAGGTTTCATTATTCTTCTACCAAAAAAAAAATAAAAATTATTAAACCCCGTAGATATTTAAATAAACGTTAAAAAATAGACTGTGTAGGTGAGTTTTCTAGAAAACTGTTCAGGCTGTTCAAAAAATGTTGTTGTAAGCAAAGGCAGTGGACTTAGAATAATAAGTATCAAGAACAAGTTTTTCTTTGCTGTGATAATACAATGAAAGGAAAAGTGCATGATTAGATTTTCAAAGATTAGAAGGTGAAGAAAGATTTAAATTGAATACTAATTTAGTTTGGAAAGCCTTGAGGAAGCTGTGCCCTTCATATAAAAATTCTTTTTTGAATTAGCAAGGTGTTTCATCTGGCAGATGAGGATAATTGAAGCAAAGAGTTTATACAGACAGAGAAGAAACAAGCCTCGTTTTTATCCTCTGCACAGCATAAGCAGTCACAGCTGGAGGCTGGTGAGGAGGTCAGTGTTTGTGAAGAAACATGGAATGCTTTTAATCTGGTTAAGGGGAAAGAAACTACTTGGAATTGAGCCTGCTTGTAAAAGTTGGAGGTAAAATTCAGAGCCTGCATCCTCTGAGCTTAGAGAATGGAAAAAAACTGCAGAAATGGAAGAGTCTGATTAGAGACTCATGAAGACATGACATTCAAATCCACCCTTTTGTCAGCAAAAACTCTCTTGGAAAAGACCTCCCTCTTGAATTTATTGAAACCATTATGTTTCTGGTTCAATATTAGAAATTCTTTTGATGCTTATTCATACATCTCTGCCTTCAAGAGCACACAAACCAGTAACACTTGGAAAAATAATTGTATCAAATTATGACCTAAGAGAATTTGATGTGACCTCATTTGCTGTTGCTTGTCAAACTCCAGATGTCTTCAGGATATTTTGGCCCAGAGACTCGAAGGCTTTACCATGGAAGGTTGCTGCCTTCACATTATGCTTACTTGCAAACCAAACTTACTTGATTTTATTGCTTTTCATTTCAACTGTGATGAGGAGACCAGATTCTATGAACTGGCTGAGAAAAAGAACACCCAAGGGAGCCAGTGGGCAGAAATTACTTTTCCCCACCATCTGGAAGAACTGGAATAATTTGTCAATGCCTGGGTTCAAATATTGCAGATAAACCACAAGCTTTCAAAGGCTTTTTGCACAATTTTCAATAACTATACTGATAATAACAAAACTCTTTGTGTGTGACTTACTTGAGGAACCTTAGAAAGATCTGACCTTTGCCAAGGAACAAGCAACCAAACAATCTCTATGAGATGTAAGGTAGAGACCTAACAACTGAGTCACCTGAAAACATTGAAAAATGTATCTCTTTTTTGGTGGAAGAATGATTTTTTTTTAGAACCATATTTAGGATTATTAATAAGGAACCCTTTGATAATCAGAAAAAAACCCACAAAATAACATTTCATTCATCATAATTTGGCTGATATTCATCACTTAAATAATGAAACTAGAATAATTTAATCTTCACAGATATTCAAAGCACAATGCAGATAATAAACATTTACCTTTTTTTGCATAAACCACTAAACACCTTATTTCATATTCCAATGCATTTTAATTTCCTGGAAAACCAGTGGCTCTGTTGTTTCTCAGGAGCCTTACTCCAACTGGCTACCACATTGAAATTAGCCTTGAGGAGAAGAAACAGCAGAAATATGAAGCACTTTCCATGCAAATAAAAATGTCAAAATTTTAATTTACACCTTTGTCTAAGAGTTAAATAAGCTTATGGGATAATTAATGATTTGTTTTATTTTGCAGTTCTCTATTGCAAGGCAAATGCAATGCCACTAAAGTGGCTTGGGGAAGGTGAATGAGAAATACATCTGACATTGATAACACTTCATATTACTCTCCCATGGTAAGAAGTGTCGTCCTAAATCGAGTTCTCTGAATTAACATTCCAGAGCTATCTTCTCTTCATTAGCAGTTTATGGAATGAGGTTATTACTTTAAAAGCAGCAAATAAACCAGTTGTCTTCTGTTAAATAAGAAAACATTGTTGGAGGTCTTTTCCAACCTACTTTATTCTATGATTCTATGATCAATTCATCTACATTGGTTTAGCTGAGATTAAAGAATCACAGAAAGGTTTGGGTTGGAAGGAACCTTAAAGATCATCTGTTTTCAACCTCCTTCTGCCTTCTCCATATCCCAGGTAACCAAGTTTTGTGGTTTTCTTCTACACGGGGCCTACATTTTCCCTACTCTTCCTTTAATCACCAATGTACTTATAAAACTTCTTTTTCCATGGATGTCCCTGGCTATACTTAATTCTATGAGAGCTTTTACTTTCTTTACCTAATCTCTGACTGCTTGGAAAAATTATCTGTATTCTTGCCAGGCTATCTGTCTTTGTTTCCACCCTCTGTAGATCTCAATTTATAATCTGAAAAATCTCAGTATTTTCTCTCTCTACTCTCACTACATGCAATTCACCTTTAGTACAAATACATCAAACAAAAGCTGGTAGGCAAAACATGAAAATCACCTTCTTAATATAAATAAATAAATATTTTCATGCCTATCAGCAGCTATGATTTTTCTTTCCAGTGATTCACGACTGCACCAGACAATATTTTTTTTGGCTACCATAGATGTTTAAAAGATGTGAAAATTATTCTGCTTATTGATTTCCCTTCATACTTAGCAGATAAATCAATGGGATGTGAAGATGAGGCTCCATTAAAATGATTTCTGGTGACATCATTTTTTCCTGAAAGTTTCCATAATAATAACTCTTGAGTTTGTCTGCAAGAGGTCATTCAAACAAAGGAACACAACAAAATCAGATGTCTCTTGTGGGTTTAGGCTGTAATTTCTTCTCTTAGGATGATTTTATGTCTTAGTTAATATTTCTGCTATGATGTAGGTACAATTTTTTCTGATAAAAACTTAAGGCAGAAGAAAGAAAATAAAAACCAGTCAGGTGCATTTTTTTTTTGTGCATGTTAAATACCCCCAACTGGCCTTACCTCTCAGACATGTGATTGCTACAGTCTAATACAAGGAAGCCCATAATAGAAACGCCTCTCAGAAGAGCTGTATATACACAGTAATACAGAGATGTCAAAAATGCACCATCCTTTGTGAACTTGCCCTGGAAGCTTCAATGATTACTGTAGGATAGCCCCTAATGGCAAAATTTTGGCAAGTTTTTCCCCCTAAGGATGCTTAACAGAAAATACCCCTCAAAAGGGTCTGGTCACCAGATTGCACACAATCCACAAGCTGAGGGTTTGTGGTTAACACCATCTTACTATTGTTCCAGTTGCCATAATAAAAAGTTCTTCATGGATGAGGATTCCTTACTGGAAGGCACTACAGAAAGAGCAAAATGAGGGTCTACACACAAAACCTTCTATAACCTGTGTTTGAAACAAGTGGCAGGGAGGTACTGGAAGGGTGTAGAAGGATGTTACTGACAAAAAACCCCCAACCAACCAACCAACAAACCAACCAAAAAGCAAAAATAAAATTAAAAAAAAAAATAAAAAAACCCCAAACACCAAAAACCAAACCCAAACCCATATCTATATATCTCATGGCTTAGGTACTAGTGAAATTTTATTAAAAGCTTTTTTACCAAGAAAGTTTGAAAAGTGCTGTGAAAGAGCTATGGTGTGAAATGGCTTTGCAACTGTCTTTTAGATCTTAGTCACCATTGGACACAACATTGTTCCTTGCAAGAGGAAGAGACTGGGACTGAAGAACTAATGCTTCATCAAGTCCAGGTTAACCTCAGGTGACTGTCAATCCTTAGACCATAGGACAAACTGGTAGAAATTTTATTTTTTAATAGAAGAGAGACAGATGGAATTGAGATGTAGATCATGAAATCATATAGTCAAAAGATGGTTCAGTTTGTAGAATTAAAAAGAGAATCCTGTGGAGAAAGAATGAGTGAATAAATAGTTTAGAGAATAGGAGAAAATTAAATTATCAGGGAAAGGCAATATTTCAAGAAAAAGAGAATGCTGGCAGTATTGAAGGCAGCTGTCAGGTCACAGAGATGAAGACAGAGTACAGGTTCTGGGACTTGGCTAGGAATAGGCCATTAAAAATTTTGGCATGAGTGCTTTGAATTGATCAACTGCAAAGATATAAGGCAAAACTAACAGGTCTGAGCATGGAACGGAGGGAATTGAAAACAGCACAGTAAATAAAAATAAAGAGAAATGAGAACAGAAAAGTAAAATGCTGTCTATAGAAGCAAGTGGGCAAAAGTGTGAGATTGTTTTCAGTAGAAAAAAACAGAGCAGGATTGTGTAATGAAGATAGGAAAAAATAAAAATTGTGGTATATGAGAAACTTAAGGCAGCAGTAACATGACAGTGAATGAAAGAAAGGTCAGTAAAGGTGATGAGATGTGATAAAGTGCAGTGGTTGGATGGTATTTTTCAATCAGAGTCAAGAGGGAAGAAAAGAAAAATGAAAAATAGGCAAGAGAGAGGAATAAGGTCATGTTATACTTTTGATAATTTTATCTTCAAGTAAACTATTAAGAATGTGTGAAGACAGCAAACAGGATGCAGAAGAATGATGGAGTTTTATGTGCATCTTATGGTAAAAACATGATAAAAATCATGCATAAGAGATGAAAACATAAAAATCAGCTATGAGAGGGACTGGAACTATCAAGAATTTATGATGTTGGTAGACAACAGATAACAGAAAGCCCAAGTGACAGGGTCTGATTGACTACAGAAAGTGTATTGGTCTTGTAGAGTGGAAATTCAGAAACCAAATGCTCTGGAAGAGTAGGACATGTTAGAGATCAATTGATTATATTCTCTCTGCAAGAGGAGAAAATCAGCATTAAAATCTAGTCAGTGGACACACCATCCACTAGAAGGATTAGATTTTCTTCTGGTTGCTTCCAAAGTGCCCATGGCCATAGTGCCTCTATAAACCAGAGGGAGTTTGGGGTTCAGTGGTTCAGAGAGGCTCAAAGATCACAGCAGGGCCCCAGTGATTATGCTCAGATGTCTGAATGCCTTTCTCTATGTCAATCATCTCCTCACATGTGAATTTTACGCAGACAGAAATGCTGCAGCTACTCTGGCTATTCTGACCCTTTTCCTCCTTCTAATGGGAGAAATCATCATCTGAAATTCATACAGCACTGAGAAAAGGCAGGAACAAGTGTAAACAGCCTCAAAACATCAGGGTCATTTTATGAGTACAACTTCATTTCACCTCTAGATTTCAAGACACAAAAGTGTGGTTTCTTTCAGTTATGAAGGAATACTTTAAAAGGCAACTTGTTCTAATTTTCCAACTATGTAATTCGTACTAAGTATTCAAGGAAATAAACATTAAAATCACTGCATGTAGATATGTGATAAACAGCAGTAAAAACATTAAATGCAAAGCTACACACGACAAAAAGATTGTATGGTATTTAGTTTGGCTTTTGTTCCATAGTAAGTGCCTTACAGAGGAAGTTTTAAGAGGCAGAGAAAGTGTTATCCCAAGAAGCTCAGACCATCTCCTTCAGGGAGAATGATATTACGAAACCAATCAGTGGAAGTCTTTTTAATATAACATTGAGGCTACATGATTTTCCATGGAAGAAGCGCAATATTGCTTTGGAAGATGGGGACCACCATCTCCCAACAGTCGTTCCAAAGTGCTGCCAATGCCCTCCTGTGGCAGAATACTACTCTTGGACTACAGCAATGCAGAACCTCCTGGCCAGGAAGATTTTACCAGCTTCATACAAGGGCAGGCATCCCTGTATTGTCCATTGCCATGGGGTATAGTGTGGTGTTTCTGAAAACACTGCCATATCAATGCATAAAATGTGAACCAAATGCTAATCAAGACGGCATTAGTAATACAAGCATCTTTCCTAGTGCTCAGCACTGTGAGGTTCACTGGCTGAAGCAGGAAAAAGGATTGCTTGCTCAACCTCTTTTAGATTTCTTCCCTCCCTCTGAAGCAGCTGTTATTGGCCAATTTAGCTTGGCAAATCCCCTGACCTTTATCTCATGAGACATCTGATCTTACTCTGGGATCACATGTTGTACAGAAAGCTGACCTAAACACATGCCATTACCTCATACCCTTTGGTTGTCCTGCTGCACCAGGGCTGAGCCAGCAGTTCAGAAGATACTAATATTTTTCATCCCTTCTGGATAACGTATAAAATCAGGCACAAGATGAAGAGGACATCCATTGAAGAGATCCATATTTATTGGGAGGATCTTTATTATTAATTGAAGCAGAAAGGTACATCTTGCAATAGAAGTCTGTCCTACAAACCAGGCAAAGAACTCTCTGTGTGCTAAACTCCATGGCAACAATTTGGTTTCCAACATCTCATCCAATATTTTGTTGATGCCAGCTTTCCTGTGAGATCACTGCTCACTGAATTGCATTTCTTCCTATCCAGACCCCTGTGATACCAACTCCTCCTCTGTCTATGCAATGGAGTGCAACCAATCACATCCAGGCTGCTCTGGAATAGTTAGAAACTTGCTCAGATAGCCCTGATCTGGAGGTTTGCCACATTCTGAGGGGAAAAAAGGCAAACTTGGAAGAGCAAACCAGATGATCAACCCCTTCAAATCCTCTCCTTATGAGCTATATTCCAGAGTAGAGGTGTGTAAGGGTGGTACTGTCCCCCTCCTAAACTCCCAAGCTGCACAGTAGCCAGTCACCTTCACCAGCATTTTCCAAATGCAGTGATGGGGTTTGGATGCACAATGTTGAGCATAGCCTGTAGATCCTTTGGTGATCATGTTTTTCACCCTTAGAGAGGTGCCTGCTCTGTTCTGGGTCCTCAAATAGTGCTGTGCAATCAAGTAGAGTTGAATTAACAAAGATTTGTGAGGGGATGAGGCCGTTAATCAGCATTTTGGCTTTCTCTGCTGTCACTCAGGCTGCAAATGGTGTTGCCATCTGCTTTCCTCTGCGTTCTCATCCAGACTATGAGATGTGCCCTTGAGAAACTGGGGAAAAAAAGCAAAAAAACAACAAACTGGGAAAGAGTAAAAAGGACCAGCTTGATTTCTGGCTGCAGCTTGAAGTTTGTGCCAGTCACTGGCAGAACGCTTTGTTTGTAGGCAGCCATGGGGTGTTAAGACAAATGGCTGTTCTACTACGGAATGCATTTTCCAAGAAAAATGTTGGGATTTAGCCACAAAACTCTCTGATGGTTTTGAATGGTCTTCTTGCCTTCTTAGAAACACATTTTCTCCACTGACAGAAATATATTTGCACTGTTTCCAATTTGATTGAAGCAGCTAGGAGGCTAATTTTGGCAGTCTCATTTTTAGAGTTGAAACTTCTATTACAAGAGGAATGATTGTGTAGACCTACATTGTTTTCATCCTTAACAATGTTATTGCTTTTTATGATCTGGTTAATCATGCACTTACAGAAGATAGAAACAGAAGAGTCCTGGGAAGAGCCTTTCTGGAAACCAGGTTCTCCATCTTTGTCCAAACTTTCATGTGCGAAACACATCAAGATTAAGGGGGGAACTCACAAAACTTTCTAGAACAAAGTTGAAATGAAGCACCTGAACAAAACAACCTGTTGTAAACGAAGATAACTGTCCAGCTCAATTAATCCAACCCATCAAATTGCTAAGACCTATGTTGAGTCAATGATTGCAAAAGCAAACACTAGCTGAGGGAGTGCATATAAAATCAGATGAGACAAAAACAAGGAAAAGGGCAAATAATAAAGAAAGTGAGAAAATAAAATCTGCAAGGACATAGAAAAGTTCATTCTCTAGAGAGTTTAATTATTATTTAATGTCACTGCATTTCACTTCTGAAATGTTGTTATGAGGTTATGAGCTGCTTTAAAGATATGACACCTCTTTTTTTCTTTGTGGGAGTGGAGTGAAATTTATTTTAACATCTAATTATGACATGAGCTTTATATAAGCTTGGAAGGAAAGGTTTTCTTCTCTCCCTCTACATTTTTGATGTGTTACTGCTCTCTCCAATGAACAGAGGTGACGGGTAATTCCCTTTGTGTGTGCATGGACATTGATCTCTGTTTAGCCAATTGAGCCCTGTTGGGTAACCAACATTCTGAGAGCCCTGAACAGTGATTTACCAGAACCTTTCCCTCAGTGCTTTGGACCTTGAATGTTTCTCTCCTCAGGCCCAATGTGAGAAACAATGAACAACCATTTCCCAAAGCTTAAATAGCTTTAATTTTTCAATAGATATATTTTAAAAAATAATTCAGAATTAATTTACATCAGGCTTTAGCTATACCAGACGGGAGCTCCCACATTACTTGACTTCATATCTCCTTTTTTTCATTCTCTAATATTAACTTTTCAATTTACTAAAACCTTAAGCAAAGTATTTTCTGCACAGCACTAGAACAGCAAGATGTCTTTGCCTGGAAGGAAGACCTCAGCAAACAGAAAGAAAAAAAACCCCAAACCAAACCCAACTCACCCACCCAACCAACTGAAAAAACCCAACCCTAGTTCGTTTTTAGCCATTTGTATTTTTTAAAGGAAATATTTTAAATCAAATTTCCATCTGGCACAAAGCAGCCTAGACTCTGAAGCCATGATTGTAGCCCATTCCTGAACTAACATAACTGGCTCAGCATTATCATGAAATAACATAGGGAGGAAGAAGCTTTAAATTAATAGCTTAATACATTATGTGCTGTAATCCTCACTTTTTGAAATAATTGAGCAATGGTGAATGCAAAATTCAACAGAAAAGAAAAAAA
>JAWWLZ010000177.1:7724394-7735046 GCA_035041345.1 Poliocrania exsul
ATAGGCAAAATGGAAATGCAAAAAGAAAATAAAAGCTGCAACAACTGAAGAATTTCATTTCACAAGTTGTCAAGAAAAATAAAGATGAGAAATAATTAAATGTGAATTAATATTTGGAGATACTGCTACTGCTAAGGAACATGATATTGCTATTTTTTGTTTTTTTCTAGGGTTTATTCAATTTTCCTGTCCTTAGTATCTTTTTCTTACTCAGGAGTGCAGGTGTGGAAAACAAGTAACTTCATATCTTGCCTGAAAGTTATGAAGGCCTTTTAAAGAAGGAAGAATGAGAAAGTGAAGACATTTGGACATTGGCTACAGCAGCTTCTCTGAAAAATAGGGAGAGGGGGCAGGATTACCAGCATTAGGCTTAAACAAGACAATAAAAGGTCTTAGGGATGTCAGCTGTAATTACTGTCAGTGGCTCTCTTAATAAAAACTTGAGTGTGACTGATAAGCACCATTCCTGTCACACCAAGCAGAACCCTCTGCGTCAAAGCCTCTACAGGTTATCTTTGATGGTGCGGTTCAAACTGGGAAAAGGAATAACTATATCACTGAGACATATGAAGCCTGAAGATGTGTATCTGCCAATGTTTGGAAGTGCTCTGAGGATATGAAATAAAATAAAGAGCCAAAGCAAATGATAGAAACATGAACAGAATGTAGTTACCCATAGAAAATTAATTATGTAGGGTATAAAGAAGTCTTCCAAGGTTTTTAAAGGAAGACTGTTACATGCCTTCACTGATTTGAGGTGATGCGCAGTCAGGGGTGGATTCAGTGGCTGTTGTAGGGGCACCATCCTGGAAAAGCATGTCATCTACCATGGCAGGAGTGAGGTGGGATATCCAGGAGCTCTATGTCCTCCTTGAACAGCACTTGAGGACCAGGCAGGATACACCCTGCAGAACCATAAATGACCTGTTTTCAAACACTAAACTCCTTCAACATCACTGCATAGTGTGAAAACTGTTAAGCTTGGTAGCAACCTGGTGTTCAGACTGCTCTGAGAAAAAGAAACCCGACTAGTAAATCCCACCTCAAATCCACCTGCATGTTGAGGCAAGGCTCAGCCTCCCACATCTATGGACAAGATGAGACTTACAGAGAGGTTCTATTGCAGGAAATACCTGCCTGTTTAAAGGAATTTAAGGTGTAATGTCTAATGTTAATGTTTCAGCTGCAGTATAGGACTCCCAGCAATGGAAGATGGATTGTGTAGCAAAATGATTTTCTAAAAAGTAGGTATCTTTTTGTGTCAGAGCCAAAAAAGCTCATAGTGGAAAACTTCGTAGGAAGATAGAATTTTTCTTTTCATGCTCATAGATATGGCACTATATAAAAAGTTTCTAGGGAGCAGTTTATAAAGAAGTTACCCAAAAAATATTAAAGTCAGTGAACAGGTAGTCTTTTTGAAATGAGCTTGCATGTAACAAGAAAAGGCACCCACATTGTCAAAAGCATAAAATATTATGTACTCATCTTTCAATCAAAATTAGAGACAATTGCTTTCTAGAGACAGCAAGTCATCTGCTCAGAAAGTGGAACAGATCTCAAAGTATCTGACTTTTCTACTAGAGGGAAGAATCATCTTCAGTGAAAGATGTGTCTTCTCCCCATCCATCCTCCTCAGAAGTGGGACAGTCACGTTTGTCCCATTTAGCACTTTGCTTTTGCACAGCACTTGCTGTAGCTGTGGCAAGAGCAATATTCTCCAAGGATGCAGAGTTTTACAAGGTGGTTGCAAATGAAGAGGCATGCACTTGACTTACAGTGTGATTTATGAGAAAGTTTGCCCTGCAGTGTAGTTGTCATCCACAGACAATAGGAGATTTCCCCAGGGCAAAGGAGAAAATAAAGCCTAAACCTACAGCTGTCCTCTGAGGCCTATAAAAGCTATATCCTCTTTCTTGTAGAAGTCTTCAAAGGGTAAGGGGTTTTGCAAGCAGGGAATAATTCAAACAGTATATGACATTTTCCTACTGCAATTCCCATAGACCTGAAACTACACTCACAGTCCCTGTGTTTCCAGTCCCTGTGTCAGCAGAGGCTGATCTAGATAGTACACACAGAACAATATGTTTGCCATTTCAGTCCTCCTCACAGGACAGCCTCATACAGGTTCACATTCTGTCTATCCTTTTCAAGTTCACTCACATAATACATTCTCCTCAATCCTTTTTGTGCAATCCTTCTTTTCTTCACTATCACATTTTGTTTCTAAAATCCCATTGTATTTCAGGTCTAACCATTATTTCTGGCTACCAGGAAAACGTAATAAATTAAAAACCCAAAGCATAATCCTTTTCCTAACACACTGCACATCAGTTGGAGACAAAAGCCATGTGTCTCTCATCCCCCATGAGCTACACTCTACTGAGACTTTAACTGCTGCAGGAGATGTCAGATCATAATTGTGTTCAAATTGAGCAGTGTTACCTTTAGAATTATTTTTTCACGTAAAATCTTGCTTTCCTTTGTGACTGTTTCCTAGGAGTTCCTCTGCCCCTCTAAATACAAGGAAAAAGTGCAACAAAAAAATAGTAATGGAGGTGGATCAATTCCCTGTGGAAGAGTTGAGCCTTGAAATTCTGGAGATTCTGGGGCTCTGAGCAACCTGATCTAGTAGAAGATGCTCCTGCTCCTTGCAGGGGTTTGGTTTAGATGATTTTTAAAGGTCCCTTTCAGCCCAAACTATTCTATAATTCCATATTTTATGCAAACTGACCGGTCACCACAGTGGGGAGACCTTCCAGGTCCCAGGAAATATCAATCTGCAATAACTGGCTGTAGATTCTGCATATGAGGAACAGGAATACAAACTAAACTGTGCTGGTGCAAAGGATTTACCAGCAGGGGTCTGAGGTAGATCTCTTTTGGTACATCTGTTTTGGTGCTTTTGGCAGGGAAGCCCTTAGCACTGAATTGAACATGGGGCATTTTTCATAATCCTAATTCTTACCAAAAGAAATACATCTATTTTTTAAAGCCTATTTATTAAAAACAATCCAATTTTCTAATAAAAAAGTTCTCCTTAATTCTGTTCCTTAAACCAGTGTAGTGAAAGATCTGAGCATACAGAACATTGCACAGGAGCTGCTTGGTGCCAGAGTCCCCCAAAGGCAGTGGGGCTCAATTCCAGTGCTGTGGTTTAAAGCAATGAAACTGAAAGCACAAAAGACACGAGCAAATACGTAAGTTCCACCTGTTTTATTCTATACAATTATCTTCTCACTATTTTTGTTTGCTCTTTATGTCAGACTTGTAGCAGCTTTTACAGTGTTTTTGACAGACCTCCTAAAACAACTGATCATGACCATAAAGGGTTAGATAAGCTACATTATATAAGCTTCTTTACTACATTAGCAAATGCAAAATAGCATCTGCCTACACGACTGACTGAACCTCATCCCATTTCTGAAATAATTTTCTGAGATGTAACAGAGGATCTAATTGTTTGCACTGGATTTTGTAACCCTGTGCTTATGATATTGCAGATGAATAATTATTAGCTATTATAGAGCAATTACACCACCATGAAAGAATAGTAATTCTCCTTTCTCAGAATAACCCATGGAAGATTTCATTGCATTTACAAATCTGAACTAAAGGGAGGAGGAGATGTATGGCTATGCCAACATTTGAAACAGACGATTGGAACTTCTCAGTGAAGCCAGACTGCAGATAAATTCCCTGGTTTAGCTTTAGTTCTTTAGTCCTAAGGAGCTCTTTAATGTACAAGAATGCCTCACATTTTTCAGCATTCATGACATTTTAACTTTACTGTGAGTATAGAGTGGCCACCCTATACAAATGTGACAAGATGTGCTCTAATGGCGGTATTAGACTGCCGAGAAATTAAATTACACGGCAAGATTACTGGTGGAAAAAAGGCAGTAAATCCTCATCCAGATGAAATCACTGGTAGAAGTCTCATTCATTTCATCTGGGCTGAGATTTTGCCCAGTCTCTTGTCGCATCTTGTATGGCTCAGAACCAAGATGCTGTTCCTCAGCCTCACCATCACTGATAAAACTCACAAATACCTGCACATTACTTATTCTGCATAATAAATAATAATACTTATTTATTTTGCATTCAGAATGGTAATGATTCAGAATGGTAATGACTCAGAACTTTAAGAGCTGTCACTGCCTGGTTTTGTTTATTGCTTGTTTTCTTAGTTTAAGTGACTGCATTGCCTCCACTGAAAAATTAATCCCTGCCTCTGCTCATGTGTGCCTATAGGTCCCTTCTTCCCATTCCATAAATTCTTATGGCTTCAGCATCCCTGGACTAGACTATGATGGATAAACTCTGCAGTCACTTCTGTTAAGGACTAATGCACATTCCAACCTCTTTCTGACAGGTTTCTGAACACAGCATAAATTGTTTGCTTTGGACTCTTTTCAGGGCAACATCAATTTTGATCTAAATCGGCAATGGTAATTCTGTCATTATATCAGTTTTGATATTTATTAAACCAACACATGAAAAAAATCAAGCTTAGGAAGATGTAATTATATAACCAAGGAAGTCCATTACCATTTATACCCAAGTCTCAGTGTGCAAAAAAATCTAGCAAACTGATTCAATAGATCAGGTCTTATCAAAGAACTCTCTTCGCTTCCCCTGCCACCACTCACCCATTCCCCAGGTACAACATCACCTTTCAGGGCATCACAAGCAGGGCTTTTCTGGTGGCACAGAGCCACTTGCTGCTGAGTGCTATTCAGCCAGGGCACTCTTGAGAGGTTTTTAAATCTTCAAAGAAGATGGTTCTGTACTTTTGTTAAGTCAGGTCTACTCTGTACTGCCAGTGCACTCATGAAGGATAACAAGACCAACCACAAGTGCTGCATTTGGGTGCAATCTCTGCTGTCAGTACAGACAGGAATAGAGAGCAGTCTTGCTGAGGAGGACTTGGGGGGTACAGGTGCATGGAAAGCTGGGCATAGAGTTACAGAATATCCTGAGCTGGAAGGGACAAATAAGGATCACTGAGTCACAAGTGTTTGCAGCCCAGAAAGCCAACCATATCCTGGACTGTGCCAAAAGTAGCATGACCAGCAGTTTGAGGATCTGGTGATTCTACCCCGCTACTACACTCTCTTGAGACCCCATCCGGAGTATTGCATCCAGCTGTTGTGTCCTCAGCAAAGGAAAAACATGGACCGTGAAGATGATCAGAAGGCTGGAGCATCTCACTTATAAGAACAGGCTAAGGAGCTGGAATTGTTATCTGGATAAGAGAAGGCCCCAGGAATACCTTGTTGCAGCTTCTTAATACTTAAAGAGAGTTTATAAGTAAAATTGTTGCACAAGGGATAATGGTTTTAAATTAAAAGAGACTAGACTAGATCTAAGAATGAAATTCTACAATAAGGGCAGTGATCTCTGGCACAGGTTGCCCAGAGAGGTGGTAGATGCCCCATGGTTGGAACCATGTAAGGTCAGATTGCACATACCTCTGAGCAACCTGATGTAGTACGTTTACCAGTTCATTGCAGGGGGATTGGAACAGATGACCTTTAAAGGGCCTTCCAGTCCAAACTGTTCTATGATTCTGTGCAAACCCAAGCATGAACAAACTAGTGAGGCAGATTCTGTCCCACTCCTGAAACAGGAACATCCCCCATGATGGCTTGAGACTTTAATCTTGGTATTTTCACTGCTTTGAGAAGCTGTCTGGGATTATTACTCATTTGGAAGTAGAATCAGCCAGCTAGGGGACAGCAGGGGATCACATTGCTCCTCATGTTTTCTCCTGATATCTAAGTTAGTGCAAATTTCATACTGACCTGAATCAGGTCTGCCATACTAAGATACTGTCACTTAGACTCAAAGTGAGCAGAATATATTTTTTTTTCCATTTCCTTTGCCTAAATACTTAGTAAAGCATTACCCTTAATACAAAGTCTCTCATAGAATATGTTTCTCTCTACATATGCTCCTTCATTTGGAAAACAGCTTTAAAAGACTACTGGCTGCCTCTCCTATCTATTTTTCCTGTATTGCCTGGTGCTTGTAACTGATAAGAACACGCTCTAAGCTCTGGGATTCATCTCCTTCCATTACAACTTCCATTGAGATGCTGTGTCTCCGTGTTTGCAGTTGTAATCTGATAGATTTTAAATTAAGAGTATCAAAAAGAACATTAATTTGTCTGTGGATGAGGTGTTATTAGGAATAATAGTATAATATTATCAGATGCTCTTTTTTACTGCTCTGTTTGTGAATGGAGCAATTATGAAAATATTTAAATAATGAATGTAATTGCCTATTAAAATGATTATGATACATAAATATTTATATTCCAAATCAATGATTCCTCAAAGTTATAGCTGTAAATATAAAGAAAACCCCATGAATACTGTACATGCAAAATGCTGTATCTAGTTCCTCAGCTGATTTAGTCATCGCTGTGTGAATGGTCTCAGAAGGACACCACTCTACATGAGCTAAGGAGCTGACTCTGGCAGTCTCCACTAGTTCTTTCAGCATTTTTGCTGACCAGTGCTGGACACCAGAGACCACAGTGATTTTCAGACAGCAGATACCCAACCCTCTCTGGTAATATCAGGCACCTATGTGGGTGATATTTTTCCCTCCTGCAAGACAGGTGGATTATCTTTCCCCTCTTACTGCAGTACGTCTGGATTCCCCATAAAGATAGCACCCAACACTTAATGCTTGCAGTTGTTTTCAAAAGTATAACCATACTTAATTGTTGCTTTGGGTTTGTACTGTGACCAATTTGGAGAAATGCAAAATGTAAAAAGGGGTGAAACTAGAAGGGGAGGTTAATTCTAGATGCCTGATTTCATAGACAAGACATGAAAATCTCAGAGAACTCTAAATGAATATTTTCTCATGTCTAACATCTTTGAGTTCCTCCAAATCCAGCTTGATTGTACATCGTTCTCAAAAAAGGAGAAAAAAGAAAAAAGGTGACACTGGAATTGTGCAAGGAGCATAAAGTTTAAAAGTTAAATGTAGCATACTTCAGTTGGAAAATCAGTGATGAGATGGTGCATAAATTCTTTTTAGCTCTAAAATGCTGCAAACTGGTTTATTAATTCCCTGCTATATACTGCATTACCATATGTAAATAATTGCATTAACCCCTGTTCTCTCCCACCATGTATCATATCACAGGAAAGAGCAAGCTGACAGAAAAGTCACAGCAGGACATAACAGAGCGGGGTGAAGAATAGCAGATGATTTCTAATTAAGAGTCAGGAGTCCTAGATGACACATTATTACTGGAGCTGAACAAGGATAAAAGATGAATGTTTAATATAATGGTGTGATAGCTAACAATGACGTACAACAGCAATGCCCTGTTAAGGTACCCTTTCCATTCCAAGGGTTTCCATTAATTTCTCTGGATCTGGAGGACACAGAATATGCGTATGTACAGTTAGTTTTGCACATATGAGGAATGACTGACATTTATTTTGAGATTATTCAGTATTAGCAGCATTTGAAGACAAGCCCTACAACTGACAATAACTCCCATAGTCTGCTATAAGTCTCAGGACCAGAATTTGGTTATGGGTCCTGAAGGTTGGCTTGTTATTTATTAGATGGGTCACTATGTCCAAGACTGTTTTGGTTTTGTGCACATTCTGTGTGCGTGTTTCTCATTCTTTCCCTTAAGGATTTATATATGCCTATGTGTGTGTGAACTAACCTCTACGTAATTCAATATATGGATTACAAATAGTTTTCAAAGGAAAATGTCACCTATTGATCTATGTAATCATTAGCTGTTTTCAATTGTTGCTCAAGCACTTTGTATATCTCAACCTTTCAATACTCCAGTGAACTACTTCCCATTCCCAAGCAGAACTTTGAGGAAGAAGGCAGTTAGCTGATTAATCAAGCTAAACTTTAGCAGTAAAAAATCTGTAGAAGAGAAGTGTGAAGGGAATCTTTGTAGATATTATATAAAAAAAATGCAGATACTTTTACAGAAATATCTGGCATACTTTGAGAAGAATCCAGAACTATTCTTCAGCTTGCAGCACAGTTCCTCCCAGGGTACAGCATTCAGATTCCAGCTGTAGCTTGTGACAAAGACTGTCTCTTACTACTGAAATCATGTTGCCATCTCGTGTTTGGCAAGAATGAAAATAGAACTGTTAAATCTATTATTTAAAAAGTACCCAAACCCTAAAGGTGGTAGGGATGGCTACAACTGTGGTTTTTTCCCCCCAGTGAGTTCAAGGTAAAAAATCCCATTAATTTATATGGCAAATCCAAACATGTGAGAGAAAATAAAAGTCTGTGTTTAACCTCCTGTGCATACTGGATCTGCTGCAAAGTTTTATCATAATCTTTTGCACATCCTTTAGGGAATTTCACAACATCTGCAGTTGGAAGCTTGGTTTCTTACCTAAGAAATGGGAAACTCATGGATTCATCTGCCTGTTGTGTTGTGTGCTTTGACACAGCTGTACCATACTATCTACTGATGTGCAAATTCTTCATACAGAGCTAAAAAACTTATTCTCTCCATGTAGAATGCTTCATGAACCCAGAAAAATGCTGATGCTGACCTAAAGAAATTGTATTTAAGTTTGAAGAATAAAAGTGGGGATAGGCATGAAGAAACTATGGGAAAACAGCAATTGGGAATAGAGGATACAGCACTGCGACAGCTAATGGTACTTGTGAAAACTGAATCCTTAGAGCACATTTTGAATTTTATTCTCATAAAATATGATTATGTAAATATTTATTAAAAAGTGAGAAAAAGTACCATGTTAATAAAATTCTTAGCCCTATTTTAGTGTCAAATAGAAAATTTTCAAAGAACAGACAAGACAGCAAGTAAAAAACCCCAAAGACTAAACTATAAACTGAGCTCTGCAGGAGAGTTAAGATCTGTTTCCACAGATACAGCCAATTGGTTTGTAGATTATTTTTAATGTGTAATTGCAAAAAAACCCCACCTCAAAACAACAACAACCAAACCCCACAACCTTTGCAGGTCATAAGGCTTTAGATAATTTTAGGGCTTTTCAGTTTCTGTCAAGCTTATTGAGAATTTAATACTGACCTAAAAAAGCATTAAGAAAAACGTATTTGGTATCCAGTTTTAGGTTTACTTGCCTTATTAGTCATAGATTTAATACTGAACGACAACAAATAAAATTTATTCTTTTCAAGCAAACAGACTGTTTTTATCAATTTCAAATGGTAGCAGCCTACTGTGTCTCAGTCGAAAACAACAGTAAATATTCCCACAAAACAAGTTTTATGTACATATCCATTGCTGCTATTATTGAGCCATCTAATTTGGATGTATATGTGGATCCCCAAACTCATTTTTATGTGACATTTGTTTCTGTTCCTAGTTAAAGCCATGCTTCTTGGTGCAAGGTGCACTGTTATTATAACAGATGGCTTATTTCAATTCATAATGACTGGGAAAAATAGCAATGAATCATGTAAGCAAGAACAAGCACTTCACTTTCTCTACAAGTTACTCAGTGCCTGCCAATTTGAAAAACAGCTGAGAGCTCTGGCTCCTCATCAGAAATGCAAGGACGCCATCAGATTAGACTACAACAGTACATCAAATATAGGAAGAGTACAACTAGTAAAGCCTAAAAAGCTTTCCATTTGGGCAGTCAGGGTTTTCCTTTTTAGCAACAAAAGGAAAGCAAAAATAACATAAATCCCTGGTGCTGGCAGGCAAATAAAGGAAAAGCAACCCCTGGTGTTATTTCAGGATACCGTTGTACCCAGGCACATCATTGCATCTGTCTAATTCAAAAAGACTTTTGCTTCTCTAAAAAAGGAAGGTCTATGTTACAGCCCCACGGTCACTGTTCACTTCTGTGTGATTTGGCTTCTTTCTAAAGATGCACACGTGGGCAGAACATACAATTCATTGAAAATGAGGAATTCATTTGGAGAACTTAAACCTAAAAATTAGGAATTTGATCAGATTGCCTACAGATAATATTCTGCATAGAAAACTTATTGAACTGATAATTATCAGATATCTCAACACACAAATAAGTATCTAAAACTTTGTTTACTTTGACATGTCTCTCACCTCTTCAAAACCTCCAGACTTATGTCCGTTTGGTTTTTCTCAAGTCTTTACAGCCTTCTCTCTACTCCCACTGAATCATTGCAAGGAAGTGCATATTCTGAATAGGAGACCCAGAATTTAACTAGATGACTGTTTCTAAATCACTGTGTAACACAACGTGATCCCTACAGAGTCCTCCTCTATTACTGAGTAGTCCTAGAGTGATTTTGATATTTAATGGCTTGAAAAAACAGTTGATAAACAAATAGAAACAGATCTTTAGAAACAGACCACTATTGATCAATTCTCTTTGCCCTGCTCCAAGTTGGCTGAATCAATGGAATAACATAGGCCTCCTCTTAGGTACACACATTTGTGTTCACTCATTTCTTTCTTCCTATTTCTTACTTCCTTCTTTCTATTTTTGATCCCTTCCTAAGGCACAAATGTTGCTGTGCCACCTTATTACCTACATCATGCACAAATCCCTCTCAAAGCACAAGACATAACACCCAACATTAAATCAGGCATTGCCCTCTCACTGGCTTTTCTCTTCCCAGAGTAGATAAGAGTAATTTTAAGCTACCTGGTTTAGTGG
>JAWWLZ010000177.1:7735325-7753026 GCA_035041345.1 Poliocrania exsul
AGGGACGGTCCCCTACTGAGACTCGAACTCGCGACCTTGGGATTCAGAGACTGGAGTGCTCACCATTACACCACGGGTCTTTGTAAAAAAACCCAATTATTTTGGCCTGACTCAGACAGAAGGAAAAATGCTGCCCAAAAATGAAGCTCTAATGCCGTTTTTTGATACACCTGGATATGTGTATGCAGTAGCTGAGCCTGCATATATGGCTCTACTGGCTTTATCACAGCTATTTGGGCACCTGAACTGCTTCCACAGAGACTGAGGACTCTAACCCCTAAAACTGGAGGGTCCTCATGATGAATAATCAATTTGTTTCAAGATGGGGAGTCTGGCTGAGAAAAGTGAGACAGAAGGAATAAGGACACAAAAACAATTGAAACATTTGTTGTGAATATTTTTCAAGTTAAAGTACATTTCATTTCCACATTTCTAAATGAAACTGCATTTCAATTTTGAAAAGGCATTTTTCATTCAAAAGTGAAACAAACTGAAGGAAAGAAAGAAAGAAAGAAGATTAAAACAGGGCACTAAGCAGCTGAAAAGAAAGCAAGCAGATTGCTTTGGAAAAAAAAAGGCATTTTGAGGTGATTCAAATGTTTATTTTTGTGCCTGTTTCTCTGCTTTTATAATGCCCTAGAAATCTTTACTTTTTAGTTTGATGTGCACTGTCTGTGTTTTACCAGTGAATTACTAAACTCAAAAAAGTATTGCTTTTCAGTTCCTCTGTCTTCCCCTTGGTTTCTGCTAAACATCATCCTTTTTTCTTGTCAGTGGCTACTGCGGGCATGCCCAAAAGGGAGGTAGAAATGTGATGTATGCATTTAAATTGCTTCTGAAGTTCAGTCAAAGCCCATTTTGCCCAGGAAAAATTCAGGAACAATACTGGGCTAGACTCTTAGCAACCACTCCCCACACACCTGGACACATAAAAGCATGCAGGCAGTAGTCGCTTGTTCTCAGCAAAATGTTATCTGTGCTATATATTCCATTGCATATTTATGAAGTGTGCAGTAATGGTAGATGGGAGTTTACTCTGGCAGCAGTCTTGTTTATCTCATTTCCTACAACCTGGGGATTTTATCTTCTGTTTTACTTCTTTTAGGGAAAACTGCACTTTGTGTTGTTTAACCAGACACATTTGAATGTCTTTCTTTTCTTACAGAAGGTACATACCAGGCAGCAGCTGACTTTAAGAACATAGTTTATACATCTGTATGCATTGATAATGGAAGATGCTTTATAAATTGTGAGCCTTAAAGTCCCAATCTTACCATTGTAGCAGACAATCAGGAAGCTTACCTATACATCACATCATTAAACAGTGTCAGCACATGTATATCAACATAGTAGGAGAGAATGCATTAAAAATTATGTATTTACTTGCCAAGGTACTCACTCATAGGGTGTTTTTCTCTTCTGCTGAACACTGTGTTACAATAGTTCTTTAAATTTGCCCTGCAAGCCAGATCTGCCAGAACTGTTTTTGGTTTTCCTCTAAAACACTCCCTACATGGCAATGGCTTCACAATTCTGATTATATCATCTGAAGAGCAAAAAGATAACTCAAGACCTAAACTTCATATATCTACATGGTGATGCTCTGGATCTGACTCAGGCTGGAATATATCAGGTGCACAGCTGGGAGGCATTAGATGCACAGCTGGAATGCATTGAGTGCACAGCTGGAGTGTATCTTTCAATGTAGTGAGGTCCACAGAGAGTCCAGGGTCTGTGCTGAGGCTCCTCTGCAACTTAAATCAAAGTAGGGTCAACAGACCTCTCTGGAACTTCAGGAACCAGGGAGCATTAGGAGTGTAGCCCAGATCTGAACTAGCCTGGTAACACAGGCAGGCCCTGTCCTGACCATGTGGGCCTACTGAATACACCTGCTCCTCACCAAGCTACATTTGCCATTACTAAATACTAAATATGTTTAGAGATATAGTTTATGAAATTAAATTTTGTGAGAAAAACTAGGCATAATGAAAACAGAGTGTACAGAAAGATCTCATTTTCTTCAGAATATATGAGTGTACAGAAAGATCTCATTTTCTTCAGAATCTATGTCCCTAAATTATTGATGACCTAAATTTTCTGGGTAATAATTTCTTTAATCCATATTTAAATCCTCTAATTGAGAGTTGTCTTGCAATTGACAGAAGCAAAATATATCTAAGATAATACAAGTCACCCACTTAAAGTATTAGTGATGTCCATGCCTTTGGCACACCATGGGTTTCATTTGCAAATGGACATTGAAAATGCTTCATTTGAACTCCTTAGTGTGCCCAGCTAATAGCCCTGTGCTCTCTCTACAGTCAGTGAACCCAGGATATCTCCTGGAGGCACTCAGCAGAGTGTTTAACTGACCTTGTCAGCTAAGTGACAAAAATTGATAGGTTTGTCAAGCCTCAGATTTCCTTTTGCTTTTTTCTACCCTGCAGAAACTAAAATTATGAAACTGGAGGAATATACACTGTTGAAATTATAAAACACAAAATATCGCTAACTAAATTGGTACTTCCTCTTTGCAAATGAGGGAGCTTATATTCAGTTTATATAAAAGAAAAACAAAACAAATGAAACTAACCCATAGACTTTGTACAAAAAACTATAAAACACACATGAATGACGTCTCCAGCAGAGTAACAGAGTAAGTGCTCACAGGGGGTTTGATTTGAGAAGCTCACTTATTAGAATGATAATAAAGGGGATGGATGTGTACAGGGGAACACAGTACTTTTTAGAGCCATGTTCAGGTCATAAAATGTCCATATTCTCTATTTTATGTTCAAAATTTAATTAAGAACTCTTTGATTTACTCACTAGTTCTAATTCTTAATATATTTCCAATATGCTTTCCTCCTTGGTTTGTATTCAGAATTCATGTGTGCTTGGTTAGAGAAAACTATTTATTACATTTTTAATGTTGATTTTAATATGCTAAATCTAGAATAAGAATGGTGCCATGACAGCCTCATAATGTTATATACATGGAATTTTGTTAACTCAATGCTATGTACATCTCAAAATCTGACTTCAGTACATAAATTGTAGCTTATCCTTTTCAGGATTCTTCAAAAAAATTTAGTGATGCATATGAATGAGAAGTAAAAGACAAATCTCACCATTTTTTTTTTATCTTGAGAAATCCTTACTTCTTTATCATTCATTGCAAAACCTCTCTGATTATACTGTGCAAGAATTTTCCTGTGCGAAATGTGATTGATGATGGGATTTTCACTATATGCATATGATTACAGTTCTCCGTAGGTTAACAAAAACCTTCAGTTGAGATCTTACATTTGTTTGTGAGCATTCTAGCATCCTTCTTTCCCAAAGTAAGAAAATATTTTTTTAATTTTTCCTAAAATGTAGCATTGAAAATAAAAGAAAGTAAAAAAAATGATAAAATAATATCACTGGAAACACTTTGAAGCTGTACGTTCTGTCACTAAATGCCTCAAAGACTTTTCAAAGACTGTCCACATTGAGAACACACAGGAAATTTCAAAGCAGTTATTTCAATATAGTTTAAAACATTTGCTGAAGCCCAAATCTTGCTTTTTTTGCTTAATCTGAATAAACCTTGAGCTGTGGAGTGTAGCTGGCAAAGTAGTATGTAGAAAAACAAGCTGGTGTGACATGTGGAAGTTTATCATTAATGCGTATTTATCAGGATTTAGAGAATGGACAATGTATCTTGCAGTACCAACTACATATCATAACTAAAGAATAAGGATTAGAATCTGATTCTTCATGGTCAGTGTTGCTATAATTCAAAAAATAATTGAAATGTCGAGTATATCAGGAAAAATCACTCACAGGTACTCTAGGATCACAATTAAAAAAAAGAAAAAAGAAAAAAAGGTGATACTTATCTGTTAAGGTTGCTGATGTTTGCCATGTGCTCACTTCTAGCTGTTACCTCTACTAGCCACAAGTTCTTAATTTTGCTGTTTGAGCTTATTTGTTTTGCAGGCACAGCAATATAACTCATTGGGAACCACCGAGCCCAGGACAGAGATGTGGGAGCAAGAGGTAAAGCACAGTCAGGCAAAGAGATCTAGCAGAGGTACAAGCTCTCAGACTAAACCTGACTATTCAGCATTCCTGATCCTCTTCAACAAGACCAAGTTTTGGTAAATCCCTGACACTGTACCTTGACATACAGGTATAGGACCAGACCTTCCTGTAGCTAAACAAGAATTAAGAAAGTTCCATGACTTCAATAAGGTTCAACTTCTAAAATGTAAAGTTCACCTCTTTTGTCCACAAATTTTTGAATTTACCTTAAGAGGTAGTGATGGGCAATTCTGCTTGAGCAGAAGAAATCATTGGGCAATTCTGTTGTACTTGGTTATTATTTTCTGTTAGCACCACTAAATCCTTTTGACTTCTGGCAACTGAAATGAACTGCACATTGCAATACATATATTGTCAAGCCATTTGCCAAGATATACGAGGCAAAGGGGTTGCTGTTTCACCAGCAGCAGTAATATACATCCCAGAAAATCCCATTTTCTTTGCCAAATAATGCTTTCTATTCGAGAAAATTCCAATGTCACAGGTAAAAATTACTCTATATAGAAATGTTTCACCAGGCAGGGCTGTACAGGGATAGATAGAGATTAAGAGAGCACTCAAGGTCTTATCTATAGCCCATGAACACCCTTCACTTTTGCATGAAACATCTATCTCATGTGCTAAAAAACAGGAGTTAATAAGTAAATAAGACCTGGATGAAATGCCAGTTGCTGCAGCACTCACCAAAGGGAAGTGACTTGTCAATCACACAGCTCCTCCATCACACCTGAAAACAACATATGTTCACCAAAGGTCATTTCAGAGGGAAAAAATAAAATATTCCTGTCATTGAAGGCACAGAGTTGAGCTGCAAATACTGCAGGGAAGTTCATGTGTGAGAACCTCATGAAGTTCAATAAGGACAAGTGCAAGGCCCTTAGACTCTATTCTTTACTACTTAAACTGTGATATGAAGTTTTGCCCTTTAGGACAAAAAAACAAAACAAAACAAAACAAAAACCAAAACCAAATCAAACCAACAAAAAATAATCCTATCTATGATAAACACAGCCTTACCTATCTGCTCTGGAGGATGAAGTCTGATCATAAGAAGATTAAACAGGCTTAACTGACACTGAAACAACCCCACAGGATCCCAAATCTTGTTATAAGTAGCAGACAAAAGAGTTACACCTGACTAGAATTTCATTTTCAATCTCTAGGATCTGGCAAATGCTATCATACAAGACAGGTCTGAAGGTTACAGCATACTGATCATGTGCATTCCCTATTTCTAACTGCCCTTTCCAGAATAAGGATTAAGTGTCATTGATTTGACAGCCATCCTGATGAAGTATCAGAAAAAATCCCTAGTAGCACATTATGGTTTCCAAGCTTCATCCCGAGTTATTCAAACTTCCATTCTGTTCACTTAAAAGTGCTGCAATTACATTCACAATAAAATGGTACAAATGGGAAAAATGAGCTCAAAACTAAAATGTTTGACTACTGCTCATTCACAAAAAGCAAACACCTTGACAAGGCTTATAAGTTGAATGTTAATGTTTCTATTACAAACATCTCCAGAGTATTATTTTAATGATGTTGTACCACTTAAAGAACATACTAGACTTTGACTAAGATTTTTATTTGTTTGAGAAACTGAGTGAATGATCATATTGGCATCTTTCATTATCAGTCAGAAGATAACCTAGTTATTTAAAAGGAAAAACACTGATGTGATGCTCATTCCATGTTAATTGATGTTACAGTTGTGCTTTTGTGAATGGATGGATGGGGCTATCACACCTTATTCATAGCTTAAATTTGAATGAGGCAAAAAATCTATTCATGTAGATGAATTTTAACATGAATTACACTGTGAGACCCTTGGCATACAGAAAATAAAACTTTGATTTTTTGGTAATGATTACATGAGATAGGCTTCTTATGCTCTACATCTGTGTAAAACACAGGTTTCATGGGAAATCATATATATTTCACTATGTGCTGAAACAGTTCCTACCATGGAGTATCTAAACAACCTTCTGACACAGTGAAGAAATAAAGAAAACAGTGAGAAAAGAGATAAATCATGGGTAAAAGGATTCATATGTTGATATTTACTTTAAAACTATGACATATTCTCTAGCATTTATATAAAACGTTTTATACATCTAAACTAATTTTAAATATCCATCTCTAAATCTCTTTGTACCCTTTCAGTTGAGTAATTTTGTTGGCAAGTTCATAGTATTCCACCATGACTCCATTAGTGGAGAGGTTTAGGGAGATGTTTCATGGAAAAATAGACCCATCAATTATAACCTGAAATAAATATGGAATAGAAATCATCAAACTGTTATTACTCAATAAACAATTCTCTGTAGTTGGCTGCCCCAGACAGTGAAATGTCTTGGCTTTTCCCCAAATTTACTAGTTTATATATGCTTCTTTTAACCTATAATTCATTTAACAACCTTTTTTTTAGAAGTATTTGCTATTAATTCCATACAATGTAGTGTGGACTGCTCATCTAAAGCATAAGATCTTTTTGATGTCTACCAGTAAGGAAATAAAAAACTATTAAAACCAGTAACTGTCTGGAGCACCTAGGATTATTCTGAAGAAGTTGTATTTATATGTTTATGTGAGAGTCTCCAAATGAATTTTAACATAGAAAGAAAATTCTAGATTTTCTACCAATCCACACCAGCAAAAAATCATTTATACAAATACTTTTAAACAAAGAAATATGAGATGCTAGAAAAATTTGGTTTACTCCAAAATGTTTAAATAAGAAGAGTAGGTGTGGTGTGTAAAGAAATCCTTTTTTTTTTCTGGTTGTCTGGTATCATTTCCAACTGCCACAGCTAAAGCAGTGACTGGTGAGCAGCAAAGTCCTGGCTGTGCAAGATAATACCGTTTAAGCTGTGGAGTAGTACATTGGAACACAGAAACAAATTATTTCCTCCAGTGGTCATCTGTGGGAGGCAAAAGGGGCTTTCAGGAGGTTTTCTACTCATTGAAGGGCCTGTTTGGAGCAGAAGTCCCTGTCCCAAGGGGTCAGGAGTGGCTGTGGAAAAATATGGGAAAAGAAACCACGCAGGTCACCTATAAGAATCATTGATGATTGGGGCAAGTGAAGTCCCTCTTAGACTTTTCCAAAAGTGAATAAGGATTAACTGCTGCTGAAAACTGTCAGCTCTTTTATCCTTTTCATTTCTTTTTTTTTTTTTTTCCAAGATAATTTTTGAGTTTGGTCTTATGAATTAGTTTCTAGAACTTGTATGGAAGTTTTACCACACTGGTATTTCAAATATTGTATAAATCAAGCAGGATCTTAAAGCCCAGTAAGCAATAGCCTGCACACAATAAATAGCACAGGTGATTATCCAACACTTTCAAAAGAGTGATGAAGTGCATCTGGCTGCTCAAACACAACACTGTCCTTAGTGTTTTTGTAATATAATAATTATATACATGGAGAAAGACATCCAGACAGCTGCTTGCTTTGCACAATGCCAAACAACCTTAAGAAAAATGATTACCAGGAAAATCACCAAATGTCAATATTTCCTACTCTAAGAGTTAAATCCCGAAGCCTTATGTATTAGGATAAGTGTAAATTTTTGTAATGTGTTGCACAATCTTCCATGACAGCACAGGATTGTTCATCTCTTTATTCTTAAATCCCAAGATGTCAGTGTTTGTTTCTAAGGTAAACATGAATAGTCTTACCCTCATCTGCCCCAGTATACAGATAGTCTCTTTCTTGAATTCTCTATAACACTTAATGTGTTTATCCTTGTAGCACTAAAATGGGGGCAGGGAAGTACTGCCAGCCTCAAAAGCACAGATTAAGAGATTTCCAAGGATGCTAAGAGACCTAATAGCCCTGTCAGATTCTTCCTTGGAGGTCAGTACCTAAGGGACTGACACCAGGTGGATACACACACGTGAACCTGAGTGCAGACTTTCCAGAGACAGAGTTTCAGCAGCAGAGCATCTGCCTTCCCTTCACTCCTTAGCCACAACCTCAGTGATACCAAGGGATCTAAAGAGTTAGAAGGCTTTTTAGGAACGGAAGGATGTTTCCAGACTGCCAAGCCACCAATAGCTTCTCTCAACAGCAAAAGAAAACCATCTATCTGGTTAGTCTTAAAAGTGCATAACTCCAGGAGAAAAAATTGCACAGATAAAATATCTGGTATTCCCTGTCCTATGGACAGCATCCTAGAAACTCCTTATGACAAACAATACCTCAAAACATCTATGTGCATATATGGAAATCACTGCATAATAAATTTCTGTGAGCTTTTTCACTGGACAATGAGTCAAATTCTCTAAAATCCAATTTCACATTGAAGAAAAAAAAAACCCTGCCACATTCTGTAGATTTTTGTAGCACTATTCAAACCCAATGAACCTTATACACTCTTGAAAAAGTCCTCCCTAACCTAACAGTTTTCTAACCAGGGAAAAGTAATTATTTAGCAGGGGAAAAAAAAGTTTTCTTGAAGAGAGAATAATAAACCGAAAATGTTATGTTCCTTTCATCTTTATTTTCTTAAGACTACTGAAAATATGAACCTTTCAAGTCTTTTACATTCAACCTTTTTTCAGTGAAGCTATCATGTAAAGCAGAAAAAGAGTAGAACAGAAAAGGAAACTTCCTGTGGCACAACAGTCACAGGAAGGAAAACTTCCCAATTCCTGCAGTTTTAGAAACCATTTAGTAAGTTCTTGTGCTGGATAAATGAGTAGAAAATGCAGAGACTATTTCTGGATTAATCTTCCATTGAGAATAACCTGGACTAATCTCTTTGCTTTCACTTTCCCCCTAAGCTGAGCCTGCAATAAGATTAATGTGTGAGTATAGCACAGTAGCATATTTAGCTTCACAATGATTTTGCTTGATGGCAAATTATTAATATTTATAAGGAAATTGTGGTAACAGAAGGCTATGTGCTGGATTAGCTATCTAGTAACATGTTTCTAATTTTGGGACTAGTGGAAACACTTAAATGAATACTCAATTTTTGAATTCCCAACATCCAAGGCTAGAAATCAGTAACAGCACTTTCATAATTTTTGCCCTGTGTACATCCACACTTTGAAAATTCCACCAGTTTTGGGACTCCTTATAAAATGTGCTGAGGTGTAACTTGTGCATCTTTCCTGAACATCTCCAGAGTGTGACCTGACACCACCTTGAACCTGGGGAAGTCTCTCACAGCCTCTCTGGGCAAAGGGCATCATGGGCAGGGCACCATCCACCTGTATAAAACAGTGTCATGACTCCTGTATTTCCTCTGCAGAGGTGGCAGTAGGTGTTCTTTGGTCATGTACTACCTGCCATGAGGCTTTGCTGGGGGCACAGTTGGGTCTGTGTCTCAGCCCCTGCTACAGCACATGTGGGGGCAGGCAAATTGCTGCCCTGAATTCACCAAGCAGGGAAACAGCCCTGAGGTTGCACTTTGCTTCTTGGCTTCTGACCAAGGCCTGTGGGTCATGTTACATACATTGACCACTTTGCCATCAGAAAGATGAAAAACAGATGACAGCACTACCTTTTGCTCCCTTTGGCTTTAGTGGGACTCAGTGGATAAACTGATTCTTGAGTATTTAAGTCAGATCCTGTGGAACAAGGAAATGTGTTGTGAGAAAGGACCTAATTCTGCTCTCACTCAGTCTAATTGCACGAAGGGTCATGACCAGATTAGTTTTCCCAGCTAAATTCTTTTATTTTTTGAAAATAATAAATCTAATGCAGAAAGTAGTGTCTATTCTCCAGATATAGATTTATTTTCTGCTTTGCAATTCTCAGGAATCACTCCTGAAATGGTGAACTTTTCTAAATGTCACTTAAAAGGTTCACTGATTCTTTGCTCATTTCCGGAAACTGATGTGTGTCTGTGTGCTCTCTTGGCTTGTTGCTACAGCTAACCCTGCCCTGCCATTCTGTAGGCAACTCCTTTGTCCACACTTCTATCCAGTACTGTCCTATACTTTCTTGTCCTTTCCCTGCTGCCTTTCAAAGATTGAACCATTTCTTCATCAGAAAGTAACTAATTGTTAAAGGTTCAAATAAAGGAAGGTGGTGTTGGGAGGAGTCCTTCAGAAAATTTTTCTCACCCTACCAACATAAAAGTTTTGGGCCTTGAAGTGCCAACACTGAGAACAAAGGAGTGGCTGATGACTCCAAATTCCAACTGAATGTTGGGGTGGAGGTGAGAAACAGAACCCCAGCACCTGGGAGGGGGAGAGGCTTTTTCCTGTGTGCTGACTTGACTTTTGTTTTGGGCAGCTGCTGGGAAAGAGCCACTGTTTTGCTGAGCTGGTGAGACCTCCTTCTGGCTCTACTGCTGGCCTTCCCCCTCCATCTCTGGGCACCCTGAGCTTCAGAGAGAGAGAGAGACAGAGAGAGAGAGAGAGATCACAGCTGCTTTGGGAAACACTGCAGACCTTTTCTTTCTAGGGACAGACTTCAACTGCAAGGAGATTTCTGGGAATTACCACCACTCCTCAACTCCCCACTTTTCCTTGTTTTTGAACAAAGAACAAGGAGAGAGAGAGAGGAAGAGCCTGCTCTTCTCCCACAAGAAAGGCTCCACGCTGCATCATGTAAGTTGTACATCCCTTTGTCTCTGTCTCACTTGGGAAAGACTGAGAATTCACCCCACAGCCAGCTGAAGGGTGACACTGACACTGTCCATAAATAGAACTGCACTTACAGTTTTTGCAGGTTGTTCTTTTTGGTGCTAGGGGAGTAGTTTGCTCTCGTCTGTTTATAGTTATATCTATATCTACACACATATATGTAGTTTATCCTTCTTATATCCATTTTCTAATTAAACTTTCCTTTTTTAAAAAAAATTTAATAAGGGGTGACATGTTTATTGAGGAAGAATCCTCTCCTCTGGTTTTGGTAAACATTTTGGTTTCCCTCAAACTAAGACACTAATTGATTTCACTGAGCAGCTAACTGTTGATACAAACTTGTTGAAAATTTAAAAGGAAGTTTAAGTTTTCTTTCTGATTGGTTGTTTTTTGGTTTGTTGTTTTTTTTTAATTGATTGTATATGGATTTGAAAAATTCCTTACTTTTGAGATTTCTATTTTAATTTGTCATTTGCTTGTTTTCATCTCCTTTTACTTATTCTTAAAAGCCCCTGGTTGCCTTCAGTGCTTTGAGTCTCCTTTTTCCAATGACATTTGCCTAAGTGAGTCTCCTCAAGAACAAATGCTTAAGATGTAACAGAGCAAAGACTCTGTATGCAGGGTCTCAATGATATAAAGAGATGCTATAAATTAACAACATATCTTACTTCCTTTTTCCTTTTCCCTTCGTGCATAAGTTGGACATTGTGGGAACAGAATTGCTTTCTGAGGATATAAGAAATTTTGTTCCAGTGCTGGGGAGGGAATGCAACTTGGAAATTTTTTGTTTCTAGCAGCTCCTGAAACAAAAAGATGGAAGCCTCAAAAGAGCCTTCAGTATAAAAACCTGAAACGAAAACTCTATTATTATCAATTTTATTCTTACATTTCAACAAGACCACTTGCTGCTAATATGAAAGAAATTTTCATACACATTTCTTTGTCACTGTGAGTGAATTTAATTCCTGTTTCTCCCTCTCTTGGACAGAAGAAACAGAATCAAAGTTGAGAAATTAGGTTATGGATGATTGTCTTAAAGTGGAAATGATGCTGTCCCCCTCAACTGTGACTTACAAAACAAAACTAGAAAAATTAGAGGCCAAAGCTACATTGTAAGGAATGAATCGCAGAATAGAGTTTAGACAAACTTGCAAGTGTGACCGGAAGTATCAGAAGATCATACAAGTTACATTATTCTGCTTTGTACAGAATTAGTCTAATCCTGATGATACCACAGTAGCTTGTCTCCTGAAGCTGCTGAGTACTCACTTGCATGAATCATCTTCCATAGGCTCTGCAAGAGCCACCACAAACTTCTGTTCATGTTGCTACCACCCACTACACCAGTCTCTGGAGGATGAGATCCTGCTAAACCACCATGTGGGGAGCACAAAATTAATTTTTATGTCTATGATTGGGCAATCCCACACAGGTACTTACCCTGTGATCAATATGATTGCATGAACAAAACACAGGTTGTGCAGTCTGGGTCTAAGCTTTCTATTTCTTTGGGTTTGGTAGCCTGAAATTTAATTGTGGCCTTGCTGTTGATGTCATAACATTTTACTTCTTTCCCACTTCCCCTCTGTATTGTTGAATTTCAACCAAGTTTCTCTTTACTCATTTTGCATTCCTTCAAAGTCCTCTTCTCTCCCGGCCCAATATATTGGCTTTGCCTCCTTCTCTGCAGGTCTTCATCAGCATGTTAAACTCGATGAGAGAGGAGAAGAACAAAGAGTCAATGTGCTGAAAGAAGGCTCTCAGTGATATATGTTCGAAAGGGATCTTTGAAATCTCAATGAGCTGAAATTGCATGCGTGAAACAGCCTTCCCTCCTGAGGTCATCAGCAAGGTGAACTATTCTCATCACAACACAATAAAAATGCCATTGTTTTATGTATAGCAATTCTGGATACACTCTACCTTGCAGTGAGCAATTTGTGCAAGAATAAAAGGTAAGTGTTCGCACTATACTTTTTATATGATCGTTCCTGTTTGAGGAATCTTACCAGGCAAGCTGAGTTAAAGCAGGTGAACATGAAGAGAAAAAATAGTAACACAGAAAGAACAGAAAACTGCACAATATGTTTTATCAGGGAAAAAATATTATAGAAAACACATGGTTGTGTTTTCCTTAACATGATAAGGGGTACTGAAATAGTTAAAATCTGTCATTTGTGAATTCTGCATGGCATAAATAGATTTTCAGGTCCTTTGATAGTACCATGTTCTCTCAGCAGTGTTCAGCCCATGAGAAAGATGCTTTAGCTCAGTTTCATGTCCCAAACAGCAGCTAGAGGTGGAAGCTGAGGGAAGATGATCACAGCTATGCCATCACCCAACTGTGTCTCCCTCAAAACTCTCTCAGCTCCAGAGGTTTGTTACTCATGCCCAAGCACAAGGGCATCTGTGTTTAACAGTCAGCCCCGATGTCTTGGTTTGATTCAGGATTTTGAAATCATCTCTGATATCAAACCTTGTTTAAAATATCCCCAATTTCTAGAGTATTCAGTTCCACATCTATTTTAAAAATACAAAAATGTCTGATCATGTTTCCTTCATTCCTTCATTGCTTGAAAAACTAAGTCTAGACAACTTCTAGATGTGGCATGTCTTTCAAATGTTCACATTTAAACAAACATCAGAAAGCATAAATCTAAGCCCATGCAACACATCATGAGTCTGTGCAGGCTCTGAGATTCTAGAGTCAAATTGCTGTAAATTCTGTCTTTTAATAACATGTTACTTGTCTCATTTTTAGGAGCCAGAGGAACACTGTGATAAGACAATTAGAGACACTCACACTGAGAGACTCAATTATTCTAGATGCAATTTTATGAGCAGATTAAAATCTTTGACCACTTAATGATGACTGAATATTCCATGTCACTTCCCATTAGTGAAAATGAACCCTTTAAACAAATGGAGTTCCCCTCCCTGGACACTGGCCCTCCCAGGGCAGCACACTGCTCACTGCAGCTCTCACATCACTGCTCTGTCCTAACATTGAAGGGAGGTTAATGACACTTGTTCAGTGACTCTCAGTAACTTGTTATCCAGGTTTACACTATTAAACACTCCACTAGAGCTAACCTGCCTTATCTCGGTACTTCAAAACTGAGCAGATCTTTGAGATTAATCTGATTTATTGGTTTATTTACCTTTTATCCTTTCTCTTTTTAATAATTTTTTAAGTCTACAATTTTAGCCAAATTTACTAAAGAAAGAAAAGCCATTGCCAAGCTTCATGCAAAACATGACAGAAGGTAAAAGGTTTCCAAGGGGTTCCAAAGGCTTTGCAAAGGCAGGTGAATAGCTAGAGGAAAAAGATCCTATAATTGCCCTGGCAGAGAAAAGTGCTCAGCAAAAGATGACAAAATATTAGATGCTGGAGAATCAACCTAGCAGGAAAAAGCCAGAATGCCTGGACAACATGGAAAACTTCAGCAAAAGACTGCAACCAACAAGGCAGACTGTAGTTCCTCATGGGCACCTGAGAAAAAAAAACACTTTTGTTTGGTCTTCTGGTTCCAGAACTATTTTAAATCTAATGCCTAAAGACTTTTTATGTATAGATTTCACGTTAAGACCATACAGCAGGACTGCTCAGAAAATCCCCTCATTCAAGATTTTGCTTTGACTCCATCTAGTTACCAGGCATTTGATGTTTTCCTCAAACCTAGTGGAACATCCCATATTTCTTACCTTTCTCTGGTCACTGCAAATCACTGCGTTTCTCAGCTGTGGACACAGCACTGGCTGGAAGCTCTGAAATGCAGAACTCAAAAAATTAATCCAGCACCTAAAACCAAAAAAAATGTAGCTATCAGTGTAAAAAAAAAGTTTTGCCTTACTTCCTTGCACTTTGACATCTAATAACTCAATCAAAGTTCCATTAAAAAAACAAAATACCATCTCGGATTTCCTTCACAGCTGGCTGTCATGCTACAGTAACCATTAAAGTCTTATTTTCTATTCCTTTTATCCCACAGGTTATAAACACAAACAGAGATGAAGAAACTGCGTTGTGTGAAAAAATGGTGACTCTTTGGCTGCACATTTTGCAATATAAAATATGATGCTCTTCTTTCCCTGCTTGTCTCTTTTTTTCTGCTTTTTCCCACCATGAAGTCAATTCCCACAGTAATGCTTAGGGCAAAGTGTATCATTGCAGGGCCCAGATGGTTAACTATGGAAAACTATTCTCCGTCTGGTTCCTCAGTAATATCTTTAAGCAGATAAGCCTGCAGCTCTGAAACTGTGTTAAGTTTTCAATGCACCTTCTGTCTGTAAAGACACATGCCCTCCCTCCAGCTTCAGTTTTAATTTAGGGGGAGGAGCAAGGTGTTGATGAAGCAAAGTCCCACATTAATACCAAACTCACTTGGGAACAGGAAAAAAAAGGAATCCCAAAAAAATACTTCTAACAAGTGGGTTGGGTTTTATAATAAGATTAAGTCTTTTGAATTTTTACAACATTCCATAACTCTTGTTTTCCAAATCAAAGCAGATACTTGTTTCTTTTAGCTGTGTGCCCTTGTTGTGAGAATATGGACTCTTAAATGTCCAGATGCTATAGCCTAGTGAAAAAATGTGAGGTCAAAAATATGTCTTTATACTTTAGTGGTGATGTCAAGAAATCAGGGGCAAAACTAACTTTCAACTAGCAATTGGAAAGTCTCTCAGTACAGCTGGAGGGGGGAAAAAAGAGACAACCTGGATGCTAATATATGTACAGATGAGATGTTTGGACTGCAAAGCAGGCAAACTCCAATAGAAAGTGGAAGAATATTTTTAAGAAGTCCTAAAATAAAACCAGAAATAGCTTTTCTGCACTTACACTGCCAAATTCTTCAAGAAGTTATTCCAGCTCCAGTGAGACTGGATCTTTCCTCAGGCTGCAACAAGGTTTGGATCAGGCCACCACTTGTACTTAGAGAGAACAAATAATAAATGTTCTGGGAATTATTTTAGAAGGATGCAGTGAGAGGATTTAATTCTCTGAGGAAAACAACTTCTTTTATCTACAAGAGTTATTAATGTTAATAGTTACAAACCAGAACTGCTTTGTTCTGCTACCAGAGATGGTTGCATTAAATGATCTGTTTGCAAATTCTCTGTAAAATTTTAAAGCCCAAGAAATAGTTCTTATAATTATTGATTATTAATGCAATAGTGCTTTGGAGAGGGCAAATTTTTTTTTTTAATTTAATTAATAGGATAAGGCATTTCTAAAGGCCTGCTGTGGTTTCTAGAAACTTTACAATTTTCTTTGGACAATTGAGGAAAATAAGACTAATTTATGACATTATTGTTGCATTTTTGCCAAAGGTAATCACAATTGTTACTCTTAACTGTTACAAATTTCATATGTGTCTCTATGAAAGTAGTCCAACCTGGTGAGGGGAAGATGTGAAAGGAGCAGAGCAGCTTGTCTGCTCAAGCACAGAAATGGCTCATGCCAGGCTCTCGTGGGACTGTACTGCTCTGCTGCTCCAGAAGCAGCACCTGGTGCCTCATTTAGTCCAGGACAAACACAAATTTCACCTGTGTTCCTCCTTCATTGTGTTTCTGAGAGAAAGAGGGCTAGCTGTTATTCCCTTGCTGACACCTCAAGAGGCTGAATGTGCTTTCCTTCACCTTGCCTGCAGCCATGTCTCACGGGCTGGGGGTGAAATGGAAGATGTTTTCTTGTGTCCACAAGTTCCCAACTGCTTCATCCCACCTGGGTGAAGATGGGCAGCCTGGCTGCAGTGCCGGGATCAGCTGGAGGCAGAGACTGCCAAGCCTCTATCCTGGGTGATTTTATTATCTGCAATCAGTTAAGCCATTGTTACTACTGGAACAGAGCATGAGGCTTTGCAATCCAGCGCTGGTTTTGGCTGCAAACAGGTAAATATGGAGAAGTTCCCCTTCTTGGCCAGGCTGCTGCCTTCTTCTCCCAGCTGCCTTTGGATAGAGCAGTGCTGAGCTGGTTGGTTTTTCCAGGCTGGAACCAGAGCTTCAAGCCAGAGGCAAATACTGAAGTCAGCAAAAGCACAAGCAGCGGCAGCAGGACACGGACTTGGATCCCAGCCCTGGCCCAGCGCTTTGAGGGTGGTGTGAAGCATTCACAATTAAGTGGACTTTTTGTAAGTTTCTGAAAAATCAGTAAGCAGATAACAAAGGAAATTCACATTTCTAACTGGTTTATAACTCAAACTCAATACAATTTTACAAGTTAAAAAAAAAAATAAAGGAGGGAAAAAGAGGCCCTTTTCCAAGCCAAAGAGCAGAGGGGCAATGCACAAGGAAGAGCTGCTGCTTCTCACAGGAACAAAATAACACCTTAAACATTAATTGAGAGGTTAAGAAAATTATTATGTAATAACAGTCAGGGTTTAAAAAAAAACCCTTATAAAATTAACATCAGTATGCAAATAAATATACAATTGTTTCATGGGAGATGAATGTAAGTGACCAGTGTGCTGAGAGACCAATTTGAACAGACAGCTCAAGGGTGAAATACTGAACATAACAAAGAAACAAGAAAAATAAGGAAATCAAAGAACAAAGAGAATAGAAAAAGCCCTGTGTTACTCTTTCACAGTGTCCTGGTTTCAGCTGGGAGTTAACTTTCTTCCTACAAACTTGTACAGTGCTGTGATTTGGATTTGCTATGAATATAATGTTAATAACACACTGATATTTTAGTTGTTTCTAAGTAGTTTTTACCCCAAGTTAAGTACTTTTGCATGGCCAGGAAAGGTGACCCAAAGTGGTCAAAGGCAATTCCTATCATTAGTAGTAGTAGTTGTAGTATATTTTACTTTATTTCGATTATTAAGCTGTTTTTATCTCAGACCATGAGTTTGACCTTTTTCCAGTTTTCTTACCCGTCCCATCAGGTGTGGGGGACTGAGTGAGCAGCTGTGTGGCATTTCCTTGCCAGCTGGGGTTAAACCTCAACACACATTCTTGACCAAAGAAACAAAAGAGACAAGAGAAAGGATTGCAGTGAATAAACAAG
>JAWWLZ010000177.1:7772187-7792932 GCA_035041345.1 Poliocrania exsul
GCAGCATTTGAAAGTAATAATTATTCTGATGTCACTGTTACATATTAAGTCAGTTTGTATAAAACAACTGGTGTTAGATTGAAAAGATGGCATTCAGTTATTGAAACAACATTTTTTGATACCCTCATGCTACCAGAATTGACTGCAAAATACAGAGATTGATAAATATATTAGTTTGTAATCAGAAATTGCTTTCAGATTGGAAATGAGTAGAGAAGGAAATTTTTCTGTCAAAAGAGAAAATGCAGATTTAACTCAAACAAAGCTTTTCATAAATATGTGTCAACTTGACTGAATGATTTTGACTGATACCTAAAATAACTTCAAAATAATTTAAAATAATTTTTCTTTTCTTTTATGATTATTTATGCACTTTAAAATCTATTTTTAAAAGTGTTTTCAAGACACCAGGTAAGAAACATACCATTTGCTAAACTGAACATTCTCTTAGCTTCCAAACTGTATTTAATCACAGTTTCCCCAATATTAGTGGTCTAAAAATCAGTTTATATTTTCATAGCTTGAAATGAGTTGAGCACATGCCTTATTCTATCCTAAGTGCCAGTATTTAAATTGCCAGATTAGTCAACAAGCCCAAGAGAGCACTACAATTCCAGTATCATTTCTGCAAAACAAATCAGAACAAAATTACCAAGTATTCAACTTACTATGATGAGTTAATGGCAGAGCAAAGCCCTGAGGCCCATAAGGAGTAGATGTTAGAACATGAAGCCACCTTCCTGCTGTGCCACTGCCATTAGAGTGGCACTCCAGGACACCCAACTCACCCTGCTTTGGATTTCATGGTACACAGGTAGATTTCTCTCTTAACCTTCTAAAGTTTCTCAAGTTTGTCAAATCATCTCTAGAATGCTCTTCAGACAGCCAGGACAATATCACCCCTCTGCCTACTGGTACAAAGGCAGGTCAAGAGTAACTGTCAGACTACCAAGACTTAAGACCAGGTGTCAGACTTAAATTGTTAAATTCAGACTCACTGCAGTGTATCACTCCTGTTTCCTTTTGGTGTGGAATGATATCATCTCATTTTCATCCAATGCTAAACTGTAATCCATAGGACTTCCCAAGTCTGAATGTTCTGCAATGGAAACAAGGTATTTTCTGTTATCTACCAAAAGAAAAACAAAATTAAAAAAAAATGTAAAGCAATAAAATGAAATGTTAAGAAACACTTTACAGATACAGATTATTTGGTTATGTCTTTCTGGCTGCATGAATTTACATGAGAAAACAAATACATACAAAGATGCCACTTCAAATTTTTATTCAGAAGGACATTTTATTGTCTGGATGAGTCACTATGTCACTTTGCATTATCAAGTAGCAGAACCCCATGTTCTTAATTCACCAAAGTCTGTCTCCTTGTTCAAAACCAAAAGTGGCATAAACCCATTTATAATTTAAGTAAGTTGCTGGCAGTTCCTAAAATGGCTTTCCTGGAGAATAATGAGATAGACCAGCAGGGTAAGAAACATGATAAGTGACTGCACAGAATAAGGCATAATGAATAGTTGCTCTGTCCCTGGCAGGTGACTATGGTACCAGAGAACCCTGTCATGCAATGTCTTTTATGGCAAGGCATAAATTAAAAAAGATTTATATTGTGAAAGCTTCTGTCACTGCAAGGAGGAAGAACAATATAACACCACATTTCTTTCCAGGTTTGCAAATCAAGGCCAAAATCTCTCCTAATATAAGTGATGTCAATCCATTCATATCAGCTGAGTTTTACCCACATTTGTCATCAGAAAAAGTCATAAACTGCTTCTGCTTTAATTTAATTGAAGTATTGATTCTTCAAAATTGTTATATTAAATAGAGTTTTAGTTACCAATATCTTCCTGTAAAAGACAATCTGGCACAAAAAGCTGATTCTCTGTATAAGACAATGGGAGTAGACAGGAAGATAGGCATTAGGAAGACCAAAAAAATGCTATTTGAATTCATAAGGCCAGAGAATTATCTATCTTCTGGTGTAGGCGCCTCAGAAGATCAGTAGAAATTACAATACAATATATTACAAGCAGCACAAATAGAAACCTAGCAACAGCTACAAAAGAAAAAGTTTTCTTTTTTTACTTATCTTTCTCTTTCACTGCTCATAACTTAAGGGGAACCAAAGACCTAACTTAGGCTTAACTTTGGTGCTAATAGCAGCAAGTTCCCGATGCATCTTCGTCAGAATTCTAGGGATGGCCATCAGAACAGCCAAAGTGTTAGTCACCTTCACAGAGCTGTGACAGCATTGTGCAATGACTGACAGTGTTTGAGGGCTGCCCACATGGTGCAGCCTGGACCAAAAATATGCTCAAAGTGTAGTTGATGTGATATTTCCATACCTTTTGCCTGATTCTCTTCCTTTCCTGTCAAAGTGCTTTCTTCCAGAAGCATATACATCCACAGACATATCTCTGGGCACATAGATGTCTGTGTGTGTATATATATATATATATATCTTTGGAAGGAGAGGGGAACCAACCCAAGATTCAGGCCCCTCAGGACTGAATGCTCCTGCTTAGTCTGTTCTTGTTGCTTTACCCCTTTCCAGGCACCATTAATACGTCTCAGGTTTATTCCTTTTTGAACAAATGACGCTTCAGACCACATCTGTGTTTCGTACCTTACACTGTGCCACTGCCCTGCCCAGCCACACGAACTGCTGAGCCCTGCCAACACTGATGCTCACTGTTTCTTAACACCAAGGACAGCCATATCAGTGGCTCACCTATATTTAATAAAGACTCTTGAAAAAACGGGCCCTAGAGGATACTGGGAATACTCTGAGCGACTTGAAAATTGTATTTTTGAGGTGGAAGAAATTCAGACAAATGTGACCAACAGAGTATTGCCCGTGGTATCACAAGGTACATGTGCATGGGAGCACTCAGATGGGTGTGTGCTTCTGTTGCATTGAACTGACTGGGCAAGGGGCAGTGCTGCTCCGGAAACTGGGCAAGTATTTTGTCAAGATCTGCAGCAAAACTAAACTACCTTGTTTTTCAGCAGTTCTGAAGACCAGTGAGAACTGGAGCTGACTTGTACTTAGCCAATTCAAACTATGGCATTGTAAACTTGTATCTGCACAGCCCTTCCAGCTAAGCAGGCTTAGCCACATAGGCTGTCTGCAAGGGCTCAGAATCAAACTGGCGGATGGTCTTTGAGCTGAGAGTATACTGATATTGAAATAAAGTAGATCAAATCCTTGTGACCGATACTTCAATTTAGAAGCATTTCTTTCTAGCCACAAGATTACTTCTAATGGAAAAATTTTCTATCATGTATCAACAGCTCAGGTAGCATCTCCTCAAGGACATATTGTCATAGTAACACTTATTTAGACAAAGGAAACTGGGATTATTAACTTATTCTCCCACATTGAAATTTCGTTGTGCACTCTGAACTTTCTGCCTTCAACAGAAGCTGCTCACACCCATACAATTTCCATGAGCCAGATTATGATTTCTAGTTTCATATCACTAATCAGATATTTCCCTCTCGTATTCATTTAATTATACCATATTAATAAACCTTGACTTTTAGACAGATGCTCTATGAGGTCTATTCTCAACATGACACACACGTAACTCTCTGTGGCATCTTCAGCAGTTCAGCGCACACTGAACTGATTATAGCCTTAGGTATTTAGCCATTGCTACCTTACTTTTAGATGTTTCCTCTGCTGATTTCTTGAGTTCCAACACACATACTGCAGTTTCCATCTCTGCTGGAAACCTTCATAGGAACAGTATTAAACAGTTCAATTTATGTAAAGTAGAATTTTAATCGAGAAAATGCAGATTTGAGACCCTGCGTGATGACAGAAATCACCTGAAAGTACAGCCAAAGAGGTTTCAAATGCATGTCACAGAGATTTGGTTTCCTGGGGAGCTTCTGTACCTTGGAAAAATGTAAGTAGCTACTGGTAGCCCCAAACTGTCCACATTAAATGTGTCTACAAAGGATTTTGACAGGTTTCTACAAATCTGAGGCTTTCTGTCCCTATAGAACATTTCCAGGTTCATGGTAAGACAGAGGCAAGAAGCAGAATGGTTTCTGTGCAACTGTTCCATACTGAATGAACACTCCTTTGGACAAACATTCATTTATTCTGAGGTCACTTTCAAATCTCAACATAGTCTAAAGATACTTTATTTTCACTTACTAACTTTTCAGCTTTTTTTTTTAATAAAAATTGGGTACTATGACCCAGTATGATTATATTGCTGATATATTTGAGATTCTGCTGCAGAATTCAAGGTTAGATCAGAAATAGTCAGTGAACAAAGCAACATGGACTACACTATACCTACTTTATTTAATTGACTTCAGGTGTGAAAGGTATCATTGTGAAAATACTTAGAAGATTAGAAAGTGAATACTCCTTCACTGGTTTGGTCTGGGTCCCTTAAAAAGTACACTAATAAATAGTGCCTTTAGTTATTCAGCTCAAATAAAGTAATTCATCCATGACATGATTTTATAACTCTAGCTACAGAAAGTTATGTATATAAAATAAGAGCTCACAGACTTGCAGTGCATAATCCTCAGCAACAGTCTAGTTTAGAGTATGTACAAAATTACAAAATATAATGTTTGCAGTACAAAAACTATTTGTGTGCACATACAAGTACGTCAGATGGACACAATATGAGAAGAATTTTTTGGAAGTGACAAAAGTTGAAACTTTAGTTATATGTTTGATTTTCAGAAAGTGCTGATAAGACACTTGCAGGAAATCCGGAGTCTTACAGTGATCATCCACACACTGAAATATCTGAAAATCATAGGAAGAAATTTTGAAGAATCTTAGACAAATTAAAATATCAGGTTGTTCTTACCTATCTGCAGTGTTCTTTATCTGCAGCAATACCAAAACTGGACTTTTTCTCAGAGGAGGACTTTGCAGTAGTAGATCTATGCCATATTACATGTCATTTTGTCATTTGATTATAACTGGAAGGCAAGGAAAATATCAATGTTTGCAGCTTCCTAGAGACAGAAACAATTCAATAATTCACACTGGTGTAATTGTACATCGCAGTTGGCTGCTACTTTGCTGGAAGTCTGTAATAAAAAGATCATTGCTTTAAAACAATATTCAACCTGTTCTGGGAAAAAAATTATCTTCCTTTGTTAAGAAAACATGTAGTGTTTGCTTATCTTTTATCAGGTATTCCTTACATTTGAGTTTATCTACTTGTTTTCTACTTAAGCTGTCCATTTAAAATCCAGCAAGTCTTCAGTGCTTTTTAGGCTTCTGGTCCCTTTTGTTTCTCCTGCAATGTTCATTATTGCCTGTGACAGATCTTTTCCTAAGACTGCTGAGCAATACAGAAGGCTAATCCAGAGCAGCATTGCTGTCCCTGGGTAATTTAGACAAGATCAATATTCATTAACATTCATAATTCACTAAACAAGGGGACAGTGCTTTAAAAAAAAACAACTTCTAAAAGACAGAAACAGGGAAATGCTACCCACATGGGTAAGAAACATCACATCCATTTTCTACACCCTCTTTGACACATCAGTGTTTAATTCCTCATATGCAATATTTTCCTTCTGCCTGGTTGGAATGCCTTCTGCTGGGATCTGTAACCCTCATCTGCCCTCACTTTGCTGTAACCTCCCTGAGCCTCTGTGCTGAAGTCTTTGTTCCTCCCAGCAGCCACAACCTCTGCCTGGCCCACTCCAGCATGGGCTCACTCCCAACATTGCTGCTGCTTCTCCTGCTGTCACATTCAGGTTCTGGTAGAAGTTGCATGGCCATAATGATTTCTTTCATCTCTTCCTTCACCAATATTGCATAATAGATACTGTCTTTGAAACATCTCTAAGCTATGACTTTCCCTATCCATGTAAGTAGGTAAAATATTCAGTGCAACTGTGATTGTGCTGTATCTTTATGCTCCAGCATGCTTTGGTAGGAGCCAGTATGATCATCTGAAGTTATGTTCTTCAGCTTGAACAATTTGGGCTTGTTTTGGGTTTTTTAAAGTACATTAAAAAAATTAAGAAAAAACCCCCTCTCTATATATAAATATCTATATTTATCTGTCTCTACCCAATGCCTTTGCATTTTCCTCAAATTCTTATGCCCTGTAATGCCTGACTACCTGAAGATACAACCTGTTAATGAAAATTTTAAAATGCAGGAATATATCAGTATAACTGGATATTTTCTATACTGTTATGTGCACAAGAATAGAGCAGTCTGCTCAACTGCAATTTTCTTTTAATTGATGATATTGGGGATTTTTTTTTTCATTTATTTAGGAATATTACAGTATTCAGAATGTATGCATTTGCATGTATGGAGATTGTCATTCCTTGATTGCAAAGAAATTTTAAAAATTTAAAAGAGATACTATAATTTTTTTTTTAATACAAAAATATCTTTAAGGACAAGAAAATTTTTTCTAAAGGCTTGAATCCATCTATATTTGCCTCAGGCAGAAAAAGTTTCACTAAAAAGTATAATTAGTTTTTATCAATAAATATTTTTAAAAAATATGTTCATCTAAGTCTGACAGTCTCATCTATTTCTTTTGTGAAAGAAGTAACAGATGGAGTAGATGAGGTACAGTGTTACTTTTCAAAAACCTGAATCATTATATATTAGTCATAAAATCTGCAACAGTATTAACTTTAGAACAACAGAGGCGTTACATTCATAAATCAGAGTCCAGCTACAAAACACAAATTACTAGAATGTACTTAAGTCTTTTTACTAATGGCTTTCCAAGCTGAATTTAATTAGAACAATGAAGGTTTCAACACATGGAAAGAAAAGAAAAGAACTATAAAATGTTAAGGTCAAAAGACAATTAATCATTAGGACATCTTACCAACTTTCAAAAGATGAAGAATGCGACCACAAAAGTGAATATCCTCAAGAAATTCAGCTACTGTTCAGCTTGACTAGATGGAAGTTTGCTCCGGTTCCTCCTGCTCACTGACAGTCTGTACAGCTGGGGGGTCTGCTACTCCCTTGGACTTTTGAAAGACTGCCATCCACTTTGCTTTGTATCTGTCATTCTCTTTGTGATGTGTTAAGTATTTCAAAGTATTCTTTCACTGTCCTACTGTGAAATGTGCTGCAACAAAAATTTTTGGTTTTTTTGTTTTGATTTTCTTTCTAATTGAAAATACAGTTTCTATGTCATCAGTGTGTTTGAAAGTTGGTTTTTTGTTGGTTTGGATTTGTTGTTTTGTTTTGGTTCTGTTTGGAGGGTTTTGGTTGTTTTTTTTGTTTGGTTGGTTGGTTGGTTGGTTTTTTGTTGTTTGTTTGTTTGTTTTGTTTTGTTTTTTCATCCTTCAGTGTTCCATGCTACCATCAGAAAACCAGAAATGGAGTATGCCAATTCAGGTTCAATTTTCTTGTTTCTTTGAAATGATCTGAAATAGTTTTGCTTATTTTGGTTTTATAGAGTTTAATATCAAACTACATTTCTCAGTTGGGCACTCTGTTTTTGGAGCACCCAAAAGTTTTACAACAGGTGAAAGGTACAAATTGGAAAAAATGCTGAAAGAAAAGAATTTGGATTTGAAAATGAAAATACAACTGAAGAGTTAGTTGTTTTCATCCTGAAATCCTCTTAGAGTTTGGTGAGCATATTTTGTATTTCTTGCTGAGTTGTTCTTTAAAAGTACTGACCAACACAGAACATATGAAAGTTATTTCTTGCCTAGCTGATTCTTTCTAATATCCTTAGGTCATAATCATGTTTTAAAATTTCTTTTTCTTACCCTTCTAGAGTCACCACTAAAAAGCTTACAGCTCATGACAGCATCTATTTCATGATGTAGCTATTTGTTAAACTCCTTCAAGATGGATTATCATCTGTTTTATTGATGGCTTTGCTTGCCAGTTTTAATATGCTTCTTCATTCCTCCAAGGTAACTGCATGTCTTTTTGGCACATTACCTTAAACTGAATTGATAATGACTTTAATATGTTGATAATTAGATAATGCAGCCCTCAAAATTATATTCCAGCTGCTTGAAGTTTGCTGATTGGCCACTATTTATCAGGAGGAGTTAATTGTAAAAGACTTGCAATTTTACATAGTTAAGTGTCACAAAACCTGTGTGTTACCATGGTGGAGGTCTGGAGGAGCTCCCCTGAAGTTAAATCAGATTTGTACAATTAACACTGGGAAAACTTATATCTGCCTGCATTAAAAAAAAAAAAAAAAAAAAAGTCATAGACAGTTTTCAGCCCCTCCAACGGCTGTCAGATAAATTAAAACCAAAAAGAAATTCAATGTACAAGGTAGTAAGAATACCTATTCTTTTTTGTTTTCAAACACTTATTTTCCATCATAATTTAAAGAGTAGTCTCAGTTTATATGAAAACCTCACTTTTATAGCATATACTGAAAATTAGTACCTTTCATTGATTTAATATCACTGTTCTATGCTCTGATGAAAATTTTTTGGCTTATTCTCATCTTTGTGTTGACACTGGATGCAGTGAGTAAACACAGCTCTCTGCCCTCTGTGCCTTATGTTGCATCTCTGCCCTGAGTAGTATACCTGGCTGAGGAGAGTTATTCAATTTGCAATGATAACCTGCTTGAATGCCACCACAGGGAAATGACAAACCCATTTTTATTTGCATTAAAAAGAATTTAAATTTCCTTAATCTCAAAAATTTTATTTAGACCTATAGATACTACCAGTCACAGTTCATGCAGTGATCATGTGCAAAACAACATCATTTTAAACAGTTGGTTCCAAATCACATAGGTTAAAAATGCATTTCAAAATGGATCCACAGAACTCTTTTTTTAGTCCAAAAAGTTTAGTAATGAAAAATGTGAAGCACAAGCCAGATTCTCAGCTGACATTTAATCTGTAGGATTCAACATCAGTGGAATATCTGGCTCCAAAAATACTTTTCATTGACAATGAAATATGTATATACACAGCTTGGAGCAACAGTGGAGGTTTCAGATTAAAGAGAGGATTGAAGTGCTGACTCAACATACAGCCCCATTAACTAAATTATAGTGAATTATTTTTCAAGCATAAATTACAAGTGGCTGACACTTACATGTGTAACTTTACATATTGATCAGCAGCAGCATGAGAAATACAAGCATATTTGGAAGATATACCACAAAATATACGTATTGGTAATACCTACTGTCAAGTGACTGAGCAGAAACTCTGGAACTGAGCAACACACATTTGATTTCAAACCTTCCATCCTACAGAACTAAGTACAAGCAGATGGTAAGTCATATTCTGATGACAACAGTTTACTTTTCCTCTCTGTTTCCATAACAATTTACTGGCAGTTGCTCTTCATGGGCTTTGAAAGAGGAGTGAGTGGTTTATAAACCTAAAAAACACAGTTTAAACTAAACAGGGTGATTGGTTGAGGGGTTTTTGGGAGGTGGGGAGGGTTTTTGTAACACTGTTGAAGATCAGGGACTCAAAAAGTCATTTCCATTGTCCTGTGTCTGGGCCAATTCTGGGCTCAAGAGAGGGGGTCACCTATTGGGCTCCCCCTTTTATTATCATAGAATCACAGAACATCCTGAGTTGGAAGGGAACCTCAAGGATCGAGCCCATCTCCTGGCTCTGCTCAGGACCATTTCCAAGAATCACACCATGAGCCCAAGAGCACTGCACAAATGCTTCTTGATTTCTCTGGCAGGTTTGGTGCTTGAGCACTCCCCTGAGGAGCCTGGGTGAAGAACCTTTTCCTAATACCCAACCTAGTCTCCCCTCAACAGAGCTTTATACCTTTCCCAGGGGTTCTGTCACTGGTCACCACAGGGAAGGGATCAGTGTTGCTCCTCCTCCTCCTCCTCTCCTCATGAAGAACCTTCTTACACCCTTCCGTATCCAGCTCTGCTGCTGGAGACAGGACAGGGTGTTTTTATCAGCAGTCAGCTTTTCTCTTCTCTTAGATGATAAATTTATTATGATTTCATTTCAAAATTTATGAAAATAGTTCACTAAAACTAGTTATGAATTTACCATTCTCTATGATTTCAGAATTAGAGTAATGAGAGTGGCAACAGCTTTTCATTCAGGGAACTGGAGGAAATATATCTGGTTAATTTAAAGGCAGAACTCAGTTTAAACTACAAGAAAGGGCTGGAGTATCTTGCTAAGAACTCCCTTCTGGTTCTGCATCCTTTCTTCATCAAGCCATTACAAAAATGATAAATTCTTAATAATCTGATATTTTGACACTTTCTAATCTTAAACTGTAAATGGAAAACTTAAAATTTGATTAAATTTCTTGATTAAAATTATATTTTACACACACAAAAGAAATAACACCCTGTGATATTCTTTGCACCAAATTATACAGGACAATGTTCATCAACACTAATATAATTAGGATTTTACTCTTTCCCATTTCTAGCTGAGCATTACAAGTTCCAAACACTATATCTTGATGAGGGTGCATCATCTTTCCTGACTCTAAAACTAGGAGATGTTTCAAGACTGTTTTCACTTTATTGTCATCTTTTCTCCTCCTTTTCTGCATAAATCTCCTGCTTCATGCTATCTGAATACCTGAATTCTACAGTGGTCCTCTGTATCTGACACTTCATAGCACACTCTTCTCAGACTTTGAGAAAAATTGTTGTAAAAAGGAGAGTGCAGCAGTGGTAGAAGGTCAATGTAGGAGAAATACATGTATTCATGTACTGTCTCCCTTATAAAATACTTAACAGACCTTGGAGACTGCAGCACATGCATAAAGTGAGAAGGGACATTATTATTTATTTATAATTATTATTATTAAAAATGAGAAAACTGAGAGTTTACTAATTATTGTAATTCAATAAAACCACTTCCAGCAGCTTGGGCAAGAGTTAGTAATCTCTTCATCAGGGCTGAAACTAGACAAAGAATTGGCACAACGTTATTCATGTTAATAGGCAACATTTCAAAACCACCTGATCTAGCACTAACCTGGGTTGTGATGAAACAGCACCATATTGACATAGATACAAAGCTCCTGCTTCCCCAGGGCAGCTGAGAATATCTCTTACAGCTTACTGATGAACAAGGACTGAAACACACAGAAGCTTTTGCTTATCGCTTGGTTACAACAGCATAAATACGCCTATATAAACACCATCTTTTCAAAAAAGCAAATGTGGGCTGGTTGTTCATTGAGAACTGCTAGTTGCACCAAGTAAAGGGAAAATAGTATGGTAATTTGGACTTAAAATACTGCTCAGCAAAATTTCTTATGCCATGTAGGAGAATGCATTGCTTTCAATTTTGTTCATGAAAATTTAGAAAAGTTTCTACCCAGGAAATAAAAACACTCAGTTTCAAGGCTTGACTGCTGTCATCTCAAATGCAAAATGTGAGCTCACCAAAGCTAGTGAGCAAGGCACCAGCTAGAGAATGGATTTGCAGGCAGTGTCACTCCCAGAGGAGAAAACACAGACATATCAAGGGCACTGAACACAGGTAGAAGTCAAAGTTTCCAGTCGCACATTCAGCTGATGACATGTGATCTAAGTGTAGATTCCCTATTCTCCCAGCACATGAGCATCTGCTGTGCAACTCCTAAAGCTGAAAGCAGGGAGGTCTGAAATATTCCCAAGGTGGCCCTGTGGTAGATTGGAGATGGAAACAACAAAATTCCTATAAAAGGGATGGAAGAGCTGTTTCTAACCTTTGGTATCTGCAACACTAATACACTGTGGGAGGATAGGGAGCCACACTGCCAAGGAACCACACCACTGGATACCAGAGCCACCCCCTTCAGCTCCTTATCAGAATAAGGTCAGGTTTTTCCTGAGCATGTAGAGAAAAATTAAATTCATGAGCTTACACAGTGTCTCAAATAAGTTTTTTCAGGGTTCAGAAAAAAAATCTAGAAAATGTCAGTGTTTCTGTGTTCTCCTGTTTCTTGCTGAGCTGCTTTAAGCTGCCACGTATCACCTTTCCTGACTTCATGCTTGGCTGACATCTGGTTACCATATGTTTGTATTGTTACTGCTCTAGCCTTTTACTGTAGATTGTGTGTCCTGACAGATATCAATCTACAGTACATGCACTCCTTTATACCAAAAGGACATTTAAAGTAATTGTAAAAAGTAAAGAGGTGAAACATCTAGAAAATAACATAGCCCAAATCCAATGCTATGGTAGGAAGTCACAGAGAATTAAACAGTAGAAGGTTGGTTACATAGTAACATTTTTACTTCAGTAAAGAAATAGAATTAATTTTATATTTTGATTTAAGAGGGAATAACTGCCATGACAAACAGTTGCTTGAACTGAGGTAGTTCAGCTAAGTGCTTATTATTTAGTCATCAGTAGAATGGGAAAATAGCCATTAATAAAGAAAAGTTAATACTTAAGCTGTATTGATTTCCCACATGCAAGATGATTCTTACTTAGGTAGATATTCCCAGCAACTTTAATTAATTTACTTGTTTAACTGTTGGCAATCTGGAGCCTTGAAGATGGAGCAAAGTAAAGATGCATCTTAAAAACTGTGTGAGGCCATGCTCCTTAACCACAGCACTCTGAGCTCGAGTTAGTATTTTTACTATTGAGTAGTTCATAACACCTCAGTATTTGTTGATATTCCGAATACTGATGGCATGACAAGGCAGCATATTTCTAGTGTAAGCTCCACGGGAAATCATTTGAATAAAGAAGCTCTTTGTGAGGCTTAGTGTATGATCACCAGCAATTAATTATGCAAATGTAAAGATGCTCTGGCAGTATTTTTATACTTGGAGGACCCATTGATTTTTGGCAGGAATTTTAAAAAATGTATGGGTTGAACATGAGGCCCTCCAGGGAAAAATGTATCATGCAAACATGAACAAATATATCACTCACTTTTGCTTTGAAAAATTCCATTGTCAGTACACAATTTTCACAGTCAGGTGAGAAACAGAAGAAAACTTGAACCTGTCTTGCAGAGATGCTTGTTTTTACACTAGCATTACAATATAAAACTCTCAGCATCAGAGGAAACCTGGTATGCTGACTAGCTGGGGGATAAAGGGTGGGTGAGAGTGATAACTGGTCACAGACCACTCTGAGCACATCCAAGCACTGCTCACCATGGGGGCTGGCTGAATGACAACATTAGTCTTGTTTCTGGTTTTGTCCCCTGGCACTATGATTAACTAAAGACTATAGTTTAATATTTTCCGTGTTTGAGGCACATTAATCGTTTGGCAAAGTTTGTGCAATCGCTCACTGTGACAGCTCTGCCTCGCTGATCTCTGAAGGGAGCATCACCAGGGCAACACACCAGATAAACTACTTTGGAACTTTGCAGAACTTGCTGGGGGGAAAGGAAGTGGAGTGGATGGAAGATGCTGTGGAGCAGATGTCTTGGGTTGAGCTGGCAAACTGCCAACTGCCCAAGTACAGAGTTAGAGCTCCCTTCTCTCCCCACCAAGAAAAGGGAGGAAAGGGGGGAAAAAACTCTTCAAACTACGTTTATGCTTAAAAACTAACTGTATATATTTAGACAGAGAAGAGAAAATTAAGAGAGACTACAATATAACATACACACAAGTTAGAAATAACAAGAAATAACTTCCCACTCCCCAGTAAACACATGAATTTCACTATTCAACTAGAAATTATTCTAGAGAACTTAATTCGCTAGAGACAGACTTAAGCAGAGAGAAAAACTACCAAACATGTCCTGTGCTCTGGACACAAGTGATCCCAGATTCTGGATCGTGTTTCAATCCTTGAACTACTTTTCATTTCCCTGTGTGTTTCTCCCATGTCTACAAAGGGAATGAAGTGTATGTATGACTATAAAGAATCTATCACAATAGAGCAATGACTAAGGAATAATGGAAAAGTTGTACATATTTGGAGATAAAGTGACACAGAGGAGGTTTAATGATGGTACTTGCTAATATACACACAGACACTTATGATTAGATTATTAAACATTTGAGTCATAAAGAGAGCTCAACAGAAGCTGGTTTCCAAAACAAGTCAGGGTTTAAAAGAAAAAAAGCCACAGTTTCATGGCAATAAAATTGTCAATAAATATGTACTAGATTTGATAAGTGGAATATTTGGGAAGAAAAAGAATGAACTATGGTGGAAAAACAGTGGAATAAGAAGAATATTTTCAGTGTTTTCCCAACTAATGCTAAAACATTTTGCTCTAAAACATTTGATTAACTTCCAAAATCACCAGCATTTTTGAAACAATGAGAAAGAATGAAAGAAAGGAGAGAGAGGCAGACAGACAGACAGAAAGACAAGAAAGACAAGAAAAGAAAGAAGGAAGGGGAAAACAGACTAAATAATTGGAGGAAATAGTTGCGATTGACATGAAAGAAATTCCCTCCACTTTCTTTTCCACATTATCCAGGAAATTGTAAAGTAAGAAAATGTAGCTGATAAAACCAAAGCAGTTGCAAATCTATATTTAGAAACTAGAAGCAGACTTATAATGTAGTGCTCTTATCTTTCAAACATTAATAAGTGATGACTGTTGCAGCAGGACTTGCCTGTTCTTATATTTCTCTCACATTCATTGGCCCCTCTGGAGAAGGGCTGTGCTGTACTTTGGAATAAAGTTCAGCTCTCCCTGCTGAATTCCTGTCAACAAAGGCTGAGCTGTAAGCTTGACTCCTGCACTCCAATTACTTAATAAAGCTGGCAGTTGCTGTCCTGGGAGCATGAGCACTTGCCTTAAATATTGCATAAAAAAGTAGTAGCACAAATACTCAGGAGAACAGGGGAAACCAAGCAGCAGTTCCAGCAATACTGAATGAACCCTGAGTCAACTTCTTTGTGCTGGAGCTCTGGACTGAATCAGTGCTTGTTTACAGAGTAAGGTGCTTTTGTCATAACAAAATGTAACAGAAGGAAATGCTTTAGTGAAAAGTTGTGATGCACTAAAAGTGCTCTTGCCTATTGAGGAGTTTGCCAGGAATGGAAAAGCAAAGCTTATGACTAATACTGGGGAACGGGTTTCCTTGCTCTGGATTTGACAAAACAGGTAGTGACACAATAGTTGCTTTGCACACAAATCTTAGTTACTGGTGCCTCTACTTTGCTCTTATGGCAGGACAGATACACTGGTTTTCTCCCCATTATTTTTATGTCTTTTTTGCCAGTCCAGTGGGAAAGAAAAGCGTGTTACCACAAAGCAGCAGTAATACCTGCTTTGCCAAATGAAGTTCAAGGAAGAATATATATATAAATTCATTTCATTCTGGGGCTGGAATGAGCTGTTGGAGTCAACTCTTTTTCTACACAGGATCACTCCAGGATTATCTGAAGTAAATTGAGATGCTCTTTTTGCCATCCCTAAAAGGATGCAGAAGCCAAGTAGAAATGTAACAGTCAGGCTTATTTCCTATTATCCTCCTGTCTGGTCCAACAAAGACTGGAACAATTTTGCCTAATACAAACAGTCAGTGGTGCATTTGAAATTCCCATTTAGAGTGATTTCAGACTGTAAGTCCATTATGCTTCTACAAGATTCATGCTCTTAAATTAGTAAGGATTTAAAAAGAAAGCAGCTTGCTGCCATATCCCAGCATAAACTCAGAATACCATAATTGTCCTTTCAGCATCACTGCAAGTGAAGCATTTTCCTTTCTTTTATTGAATTCTGCAGTTCACAATAACAGAGTAAAAGTTTTCTCTAACCTGAACTAATGAACCATAAATCATTTAAAGCATGCAAACTCAGTTCAGAGAAAGGGAAAAATCAATTGCAATTCATTGGCTTTACAAAGTAGATTTCTCTGCATGATGTTCTTCAGCTCTCCTTTCCACAAAACATGCTCATTTTAAAGAATTAAACAAAAGAAAAGAAAAAAAAAGAGATGATTTTGTTTCATCATATAAAGTGTTAAGCAGCAGTCAAGAAAAGGGAAAGAGGCCCAGAGAGTGAAAGAAAATAAATTGTCAGTATTTCTGTTTGATAATATTTCATTCACATCTTCTCTCACAAAAATATTTTCTCTTCTAACTTCCCCAAAGGCACTAATTAATATGGTTCCATTAAGCTTATTAAAAAAATCTGCTAATATTACAAAATGAAATTAAACCCATCAAGACACCCAATAGAAAACCTGTGACAAATTATGTTAATTTTGGTCTACTGTTCCTCTACTGCAGGTCAAGAGTTCTGAACAAACTTATGTTGGCAATAGCAAACTTAACATTAAACTGTGGGAAAAAAAAGTTAATTCTACTAAAACTTTCCCCTCAGAATATGATCTATCCTCCAGCAATATGTTCTATTTCTTTAATTTCCATCACACATCTAATTATAAATATTAAAACTGGTCTACATGCTCCTGTGGAAAGATGAGTTGTGGTTGCAGGCCCACTGCATACTCAGGTATTGTACATGATTGTTTTATGTTGTAGACACTCCTGATTTTGAAACAAGATACTTCTTCCTATTCAAGAAACTTGAACTTCATACTGGCAAACATTTGTCCCTTACTGAGTCTCCTTTTCTGAGCTCACAAATTGTCATAACCTACATTTGACAAATGCTCATCTAAACAAACACTTTCCAGAGTTCAGCCCTAAAATTTCTGTCCTTGGTAAAATTTAAATAAAAGGAATTAGTTTTTCATAAGACACATTAGCCTCAGAGACTTGGAGATCCTTAATGTAAAATCCAGAGCAAAGCATCTGAAGCTGATGACTACTCTTTAAATTCCTAAATGTAAACATTAGTTTATGATGCAGGCTAATGAGAAACATTTGGCAGGAAATTACACTTGTTTTGGTTCAATGTGATTAATAGTTAAATGAATAGTGGTTATGTAAAAATAATGGCTATATAAAATTAAAGGATCTCACAAGTTTTTTTGATAACACAGAGAATGCAGAGCAGGGTAAGTTTTGGCCTTATTAAAGAAAAATCAGTGTTTTGTTTATGAAATTACTTATGAAAATAACTTATAAAAGTGTTTCTCTTACTGCAGGGTGAGAGAGCCTAAAGATTAGTTCCAAACTCGCCAACTCTGCTCCAACAGAGGACCTTCAAACAACATCTGGCAGCGCAGCACAAATCTAAGCAACTACCCTTCAAGTTTTAATTGATCTATTTTCCCACATATGTAATGATGTAAACCGCCATACCTTGCTCAAGGCTTACTGTAGTATATAAACATCTAGTTTATATACGTTTCCTTCAGCAGAACAGTCATTCATGAGGAAATTGTATCCAATAAAACAGACACTCTAAAAGAGTAAACCTCCAGGGACTAATGTTTAATGGACCATGTGGATAGAGGAGTACACCCAAACTGATAGGGGAGATTCTGTTCAATTTATGAGTAATTTAATTAATAAACACAAAGACTCATGTATCTCAGACATTTGCATGCAGAAAAGGTCATCTCAAGAGCACATATTTTGCATTGGTAAATATAAGTTTAAGCTTCATTTAAAAACCTCCACAGACTATTTTTTAACTGGTAGACAGCAAAAACTGAATAAAAGCTGTGAATTTAGCCCTATGCAAGTATGTTCTGTCTAAAGAAATTACATTAATTACAGGGAGTGAGCAGTAGTCTAACCATAGCAGACACTGCAGTGATCAGTTCCCTTTCTGTTTTAAACAAAATTTTCTGTAGTGGAATACAAGAACTAAGAATCTGACTGCTCTGAAAAGGTGCTGGTTATAAAGATAAGAGATCTCCTGCACTAAATGGCACAAGACTCATCTTCATAACTTCAGAGGTCAGCAACAGACAAGGCAGGATTTCGAAAGAGGTGCTGCTGCTTTATAGAGCAATGATAACAACACATTCATAACGAGGTGTATTCTCACCATAAATTTTCTGACTGGAAGGTTAGAGATAACAAAGAAATCATCTTTTAGGAAATTTAAACTACTCTGTGCTTTCCTGTTATTCATTCTCCACAGAAAAGACCAGCAACATAATCTTCTGGACATAAAAGTACCAACATTTTATGATCATTTTTGTCAACTTGCTACAATATCACAGCTAGTGTCATCTCTGAACTTGATTCAGAAAATTATTTTTCCAGAGCTTACTCTTCCACAGTAAGCTGAACAGACTAGGCTTTGAAAACAGACCTGCCTAGAGAGGAGCTCTGCCCTTCTAGTGGGAGAAGCCTAATGAGATTAAGCAAACTTCAGCAAATGCAAACCATGAAGTAGGGAAAAGGTGGCAATATGGTGCCAAAATTCAAATCTTAAACTCACAAAGGTGCTGCAGAGGATGCTGTTGTTTCAATTAGCTTTCAAGTGGCCTCTGTCTATCTTTTGCATGAAAGCCTAGGGATGCCATTAAATCTCAGTCTCCTTTCAATATCCTGCAGGCTCCTGGTCTTCTCTGTGGCTGCTGTGCTGCTCCGCTCCATTATCGCAGCTTCATTCTACCTGAGCCTGCTCAGGAAGTTCAGCAGTGATGAACAGTTAATAGTGCCTGCAAGGTGCTTGTACAGCTTTATTTACTGAGATGCATTTTTCTGTTTCAGCATTAGATCCAGACCATTTAACCAAGAAAAAAATGCAGCAGCCACCAGATGCTATGTTGTGCTAGTGACTAATTACCAAAGAACATGACAGACATGTAATTTCTGAGGGTATCATTAAGGAGTGGGATAAGCAAGGAGTGAAATTAAGAATACATGAAATTCAGAAGAAATAATTGTTTTGCCTTGCTGAGGCTGGAAGAAGGCCCTGGAGACTGTCCAGTCTAAACTTCTGGTCAGAGCAGGGACAGCTCCAGCAGGTTCCTCATGACCATGCTAAGTTAGGTTTTGAGTATCTCAAAAGATGGAGACTCCACAATCTCTCTGGGAAAGCTGTGCTAGTGTTTTATCACCCTCATGGTAAAGTTTTTTACTATGTTTGCACAGAATTTTCTGTACTTCAGCCTGTGTCCATTGCCTCTTCTTCAGTCACTGGGCATCACTGAAAGCCTCTCCACTCTGGACAGCAATCTTCCAGTATTTCTTCTTGGATGTCTTCCTTCCTCATTGACAAACTTTGAACTGGCACATCTTCTAAACATCCTCTTAAGTTCTGTTCTTAGAAAGGAATTTGCATTGAAATGTGCCCTTTAAGCAAAGTAAGTAAAGATAAATTTAGATCAGTGAAAAATTATAAGCACTTGACAGCCAATACTTAGCAGCTTTGATGTCAGATATTGCTAAAACGTTGCCATCTCCCAAGGCTTTCAGCAGGCATGGAAGATAGTCTGAATTCCTCCCAGGAGATGCTCAGAAACATCATGAGATTTCTTAATAATGGGGATCAGATGGGACACTGGTTGCGAGATCATACTCATTGTAACTATATCAGACACTTGGAGATACAGGGATACAACATATCCACAGATGAACTATTAGCAGATCATTGAAGCTGGCATTAATCTTCTGCTGTTGATCTCATTCTACTGAGACTACTTCAGATAAGTTTACTGCAGCACACATAATTTAAGCTGAAAAATGTTTTAGAGGGTCTTTAAAAGAAAAAATAAAAGGAAGTTTTTAAAGATTTGGAAAGTTGTTGGCAAAAAACCAAGGTATTTGTACTTGATACATTGTATTATCCAGTCTGCAGATGAACCCAGAACTGCCATGCTCTGAAGGTGTTCCAGCATGGTGCCACAGTCCTGCTTTATAAACTCAAGCATTGCCAATCCCAAGGATCAATGTGTCAGTCACTGTTGTTACTGCCCAAATACTACAGTTGCTAAGCGAATAGAGGAGCCAGAGAAGATCACAGGGTCTTTGTCTTTTTGTATAATTTAATTTTTTTATAACCTGGGTAGTAGCTCAAGCACAGGTTATGGCAAACTTCAGCTTGTCTTTCTTTGTCTCACAACTGTTCCAGTAGCTGTACTGCTCAGTTACTCTGATCATTTCAGAAATGTATAGGAGCTAATTTCAAAGTTGATCCTTCAGGCTTAATGTCCCTGGCATTCTCTCCAGGCAAGTCATTTATCCTTTATAAGGTTTCTTGTTTATTGCCTGACAGAGAGCCCAGTCTTGCTGACACAGCTGATAATTTATAGCGGCTGGAATACCTTGACAGAAGCTTTTCTCACCTTTAGTTCCCACAATGGACATTCACTTACTGATGGGCTACTATATAACCACTGAACTGGAGGGAGAACAGAAATGTTTACTTCACTTTTTTTACTTCTCTCCCTCTCCCGCTACAGCATCGTAATCACTCCTCTCTTAAAAAAAAAAAAAAAAGTCTCATTTTTATTTGAAATAATTTTTGTTTAAAATATTCAAATACATTTTAGGTGCTAAATTCTAAACCAAAACCAAACTGACCAAACAAAAATAAAGAAAAAAAAGATTAAAAGTTACTTCACAAATGCTAAAATATAAAATTTGCTTAGGTTTTTCCAGATCTGAAGATTTTCCCTAGCTCTAGAGCATGGAAATATTAAAAAAAAACAAACAAACAAAAAAAAAACACCAACGTATTTTTAACTTTGATTTGCTTTGGAAATAATTTCAAAGTATCATAAAGTCTTGTCACAAGGGGAGCATCTCCTACAACTAATATTACATTATTTCACTCTGCAGATAGGAAACAGACAATTATGAAATGACTTTACAGTGCTGCACACAAATGTGGTGACACACCCTCCAGTAAAGCTCCAGGTAAAAGACTCTTCAAGGTTTAAGACTTTAACACTAGATTGCAGTATCTGAGTGATTTAATGGGGCTATTAATTAAAACCAATCATTAATGCAAGGATCATCATTTTG
>JAWWLZ010000177.1:7793032-7825161 GCA_035041345.1 Poliocrania exsul
CACTAGATTGCAGTATCTGAGTGATTTAATGGGGCTATTAATTAAAACCAATCATTAATGCAAGGATCATCATTTTGCTTTTTCAAACAAAGGTTTAAAATTCATAGAATCACAGAGTAGTTTGAGTTGGAAGGAACTTTAAGGACCATCTAGTTCCAACTCTCCTGCCATGGACAGGGACACTTTCCACTAGACCAGGTGTTACCTCTCTTAGTTTCAAGAAAGAAACTGCGCCTGGGACTCTCCTATATTCTAAAGTATTTGAGCAAACAGAAGGAGAGAATGGAAGGAAAACAGGAGTGCCTGTATGGGAGGCTGCTCTACTTAAAATGCACACAGCACAAACCCCAGTACTGTAGAAGAGTGCGCACAGAGCAGCTTGGGAATTCACACAGAAAACTGCTCCTGAATATCTCCATTCACAACTGCTTTAGGGAGGGAATGAGGTATTATGGGATGTACCAAAATAAGTCAATTTCACAGTTATACAAAACTGAAGACAGCGATAAATTTAGTTTAAATAAAATAGTGCGTTAAATCAACTTACTCAATGAAAAGACTGCGCTGAATAATTTCAAAGCTGAGATTTTTTCAGAGACAAAAACTGCATATCTCCATTTCTGCATACACTTGGAATGACTAAGGCTCCTGTACTTTGTTATTCTCTGACATTTAAAATCATGTACAGTTCACTGCAGATTTTACTTATACAGTATATTATAAATATTAAATATATAAAATAACGTGCACGTTGTGCTAATGACATCTCTCTAAATTCTCTTCAAGTGAAGAAGAGTTTATAAATTTTGGTTTAACTTCATTGTAAATTGTTTTCCTGTAACTACTCACAGGAGTCCTATTTCCTATAGGCATTTATAAGGTAAAAGAAATGCATACCAGCAAAAATACATAATTTGCAATACAAAACTAATCAAACTAATGTTGCTATGAAGGGAATAATGTTCAGCTAGAGTTCTGCCATCTCAGGATGAGTAAGGCAAGACTGCATACATGCTTTAAAGCATATTAAGGTCACATCAAGAGATGCTGTTTACCAGACCAGACAGAGCTCCCTGTTGGAAGCAGGGACCTGTGAGGATGTAAATGATGATCAAAGGCCAAATTCTGCCCTTCAATTCCCCCTTAGGATACTCTGATGGCATGAAACACTCCACTGATGCTGCTGATGCACACACCAAATCACACCTGGGTGGTGGTATTTACAAAGATTGCACTCATTACTTTCAATGTTAAGAGGGCAAGAGGACAAGCAAAAATTCCCAGACCAAAAGTGTTCTCAGTACTTACATAACTTCTGGTGATTAAAACCTTAAGTTAAAAATGGGTTGCTAATTTACTCCTTGGTATAAAGTATCATACAAAATGAAATATTGAGGATTACCCAAAATGAAGAAGAGATCCCACTGATTTAAAAGTTTAAAGGAAAATGCAGATTTTGCATGGCCTCAAAATTAATGAATACTGGTACAATTAGCAGCCTCTATTTCCCCTCAAAGACTTTATCAACTTCATGTCACCTTACAGCTGCCTTGAGAAGATAAAGGCATTGATATATGAGAAGCACATGGGTACTTTATTGAAGGATAGCACTGAAAAGGCCATGAGGAAATAAAAAAGTGTGAATTTACAAAGAGAATTAGAAGATCAGTAAATAAGTCATGGTGATACACACTGAATAATGAGAATAAAAGGAAAGACTGAATAGCTACTCATTTGGTGAGACACATTCATCCAGTGCGCTGAATGAGGTAGGAGTCCCACGGAGAAAACAGTGTGGGATCAGGTAATTAAAGACTGTATCATAATGCATGCACACAAGGACGCCAAATTAAACTTGCACAGAGCTATCAGTGTAACGTTTCCTAACTTTTACGTGTTTGACTTTGTAACCTTCACACTTTTTTTAAAGGCAATTTTTGTTTTGCTTCTTTTAACATAGTCATTGGTACACACTAACCATGAAAAACTTATTTTGCTCTTAATGAACTAGTGTTCATTAAGAACATAGTGTAGCTTAGCTGTAGCTTTCCAAACACTGTGGAAATGTGGTCTGGTAATGCAGGTAATCAGCTGTACAATTGGTTAAAAGAAATTAGAAGTCTTATCTTAAACTGTGAAAACATTCATTAAAACACTGACTCACTTAAACCCATTTACATGCATGCATATAAATAAGATATCCACTTTTCCAGCAAGTTCTTACCAGGCTTGATTTTGTAAGAGAATACAGTTTCTGTGATTATGATGTCTGCCAATCTACCTGTCTGTTTGCCAGTCCTGTCCTTCCAAATAATTCCAAATAAATTGTAAATTGTAGAGCATATACAGAAAAAAAATAAAGGTGCCAAAGTTAACTAGTTTTTATAGATTTCCTGAAAGTGATGGCTAAGTAGAGGTAAGAGTCTAAATCAATGACCTGAATAAATTTCAGGTAAAGAAAAGGCAAGCAGAGCTCTGCTTTACAGCATAAACGCTGGGAATACACATTATGATATGTGAACATCTATCCAAGAATAAATAGGAAGTTGCACAATTTTTCTTAGCAAGTTTCTGTGTCCCTTACTGGTATCTCACTTCATGGGTTCATTCAAAACCTGAAAGAATTGGGCAGCCAAGCATCGACTGCCCCCAGGGTCATCCCCACCAAGTGCTGCAGGACACGTAAAGGATCCAGACATGAGAGGTGACCTTACAGCCATGCCTGTCCAATGAGTGCATGTGTGGAATAAGGGGTCCTGCGCAGACAAGTTGGGATGATGTGAAAGGTTGGGAGGGTTATTTTCATGACTAAATACATAGAAAGTTTTTTAATCTTTATTTTTTTAGGCTGAGATCATGACTACAGGCAACAAACTGGAAAAGGTGGATGCAGAGTCTTAGGAGTATACTTCATCTTCTCATGACATTTCAGCATATTCAGTCCTTGCCATTTATTTTCCTGCATGTTGTGTAAGACATTTCCAACCTTTTCTCTTCCATTTCCTCCTGAATTTAATCTCTTTTTGTGTGTTACCTCTCCCTACTATTCTCCACAGTCATGAGGTAGTTTTTCATATTTACTGCCTGGGCTTAGTTACAACCTCTGAGCTAGCAAGCTGATTCACATCTCCAAGCCTCACCTTAGAGAGCTCTCTTTCTCTCTTAAATTTAAAGTAGCTTCCCACTGAAAAGTGGGTTTTTTTAATATCATGTACAAAGGCAGTTTGTACTTTAGAAGCTGCTTGGCACTGCACTGTGCAGACAGACAGAAGTTATGACTGCAAGTAACACAAGTAGTCAATCCAGTAATGCATTTTTAAAGATTTGATTTTTTTTTTAACAAATCTAGCACAAGTCCTACATAAATGAGATTTATGCAATTATGTAATGTGATCCAGTTCTGAATCAATCTCAACTTCACATGGAATGGCTTGAAGCCTTAAGGGTATCATACCCTGAGAAGTTTTATGCAAAGTGCAGCTGAGGAGACAGGAGAAGTTCAGGTTGGCACTCTGAGATAAAACCACACCATGGAGTTAGGAAGGGCAGGAACAGACAGCTTGTGCATCCCAGCCTGCAAGTGAGGAGCAGAACTGCCTTTCTGCAAGGGGTGGTCAGAGGGTTTAGAGTAAGGGGCAAAACTATCTGTAGACATACAACTTGGTGGGAGTTCACAGACACCTTGGGACAGTACAGGAGAAAGATGGAATATGTTCCAGGAGTCATAAAAGACTATTATGGAGACCTCATAACAAAAGAGTTAATGAAAAGCAGTTTAATTACAACTGGAGATGAAAAATAAGATGAGAAATTGGGACTGGTTACTAGTAACAAATATTCAGTATAGCAAAAGTTAACAGTGAACCAATCGAGGCTTGGTAATGCATCTGTGTATTCTGCTTCCTGCCCTTTAACCAATGACTTTGGATCAAGATTTGTGGATGAAAAATTTCAATTTATTCAGAGTTTCTCTTCCTCTACTGAATTTCAGGATTGCAGTGTAGTATTGTTTCTGACAGATTGTATGAAGGTGGTGACTATCTGAAAGGACAAAATAACATGAAAAAAATCTGCATAGCTCAGCAGCCTGAACTGCTTTGGCAAAGTTGAAAGCCATCATCTTATAGCATTCCATGAAAAAAGACTGTACAGTTTGCAAGTACAAAATATTCAGTTAAATCAGAATCTGATAATTAGCTATTGTCTGCCTTGAAGTAGAGTTTCAATAATGTGTCTGTCTTTCACAGAGTACAGCTTCTCTGGTTGATTTTCTACCATGGCTGTTACAATTTTTTAATTGAAAATTCTTTGTTAGTTCTGAAATAAGTTTTATAAGCAGCGATGAACTTCAACTCCAATTCTTTGCTTTGAGCAAAGAAGATGAAAATACCATTTCTATTTTCTTTATAGTGTAAGAAGCAGTTTTTAGTTGTGTGGATGACAGGAGGTATCATGACCAGATCTTGAAATAATCTCTTCTGCTATTAGTTGAATTAAAAGTCCCTGAAGTCAGGTGAGACATTAATGAGTTCTGTATCTTGCCTCAGATGTGTAAAAATTTTTGGTTAAAAAAATGTTATTATATGCATATATGCTGACAAAAAAAAAGGAATTAATATTTGGACTATTTTCCATGAGACAGCATGTGCCCAATCAAAAAATGTTAATAACAGGGGGAAAAAGTGAGCAAAGTTTCATATCAGTAAGCTATATGGGAGTCAAAATTAAAATGAATGTACAAATAGAAAAAAAGGTATTCTATAAAATGCATAATTATCACATAAAGGTAAATATTAAATAATCTAAATGTGAATAAAAACTTCCATAAGCATAATTGAAACAAAAACCTGTCTTCTGCACAATGGAAATAGTAACCAAATATTATATATCAAAACTTGTTCGATTTTAATGTAGTTCATTTGTCATGAACAATAAGAAATGAGAAAAGGTTATCTATTAACATCTTAATAGGAAAGAAAAATAAAATAAGAACAGGAAAGATAATGAAAAGAAAAAAAGCAACACAGCAAAACATGAGCTAAGATAAAAGAGAAATGAGTGATGAATAATAAATGTTGATCTCATTATATAGCTAAAAGGACAAATCATAGCAGATTGTAGTTGAGTGAAGTGATTAATAACACAAATTCAAATCACAGATTCTCTGGCTGAATATAAGTAGGTCAAATTGTCTGGAGATGAGACATTACAAATATACAAATATGTGCCCTGGTGGTGGAGATAAACTAGAGACAAACGTTTCATTCACAGTAACACATCAATGCTGCTTGTTACCATTAATTCCCTGTCACTGTCATTATTCCTTACTCAGGATATGATTAGAGGGAATAAGAGACAAAGCTCACAGGGGGTTGAGCCAGAATTATCAGGCACTATTGTAAAAAGAAAAAACCTGTCTTCAGCTCGTCCCATTTGATCTCATAATTAGGTGCTCTGCTGTTGTGTTTCTGACAGAAGTTTTTGTGGTGTTCAGATGATGGAGGGCATGAACAACCCTCAGAGGAGCTGTGTGAACTCCCCCAGGCCTTCTCCATCCCCATGGTCAGCTGTGGACAGAAGGCCATTACCATCTCCAGTTCACAAATGAGAGGAATAAAGACATCCACAATAACAAAAGGTACCTCTGAGGAGCTGAGAAGACTAATTTCTTTTTTTTTTTTTTTTTTTACGTTTCTCTTGATAATTCCTTCTGTGTCACAAAGGTTAACAAACTCTTGTGACAATAAGGACAATGTGCTCTGATGTCTAAAAGAGTGGGCTGTCTGTTCCACAGTGAAATAGCTTGCCATCAGGGAGAAGAGAGACTGGTGGAATAGCAATCTGCAAGAACAAACAAGCAAAATGCACAGAAATAGGTGTATCAGCTAATACCAATGGGCAAAATACACAAAGGAAAGATAAAAGCCTGAGTGTCCAAGCCCTATTTTGAAACTGTAGCAATATTTTCCATCCACTAGTCACAATAAACTTCAGAAATGAATACCTAATATAAATCTTCATTAAGAAATACATCTTCATAATACAGTATCAGACAAAATGCATAAGTCTATCTCATCTATTCCAGACCACTAGTGAGTTAAACCATAACTTTTTCATATCTTATAAATGATGCCTAAATAGGTCTTAAAGACCTCCAACACTGGGCGCTCCATAACTTTCCTCCACTGCTGTGCTTCAGTGTTCTTATTACTGGAGTTTTTCCCAGTGTTTAAGACTTTCAGGCATGAATTTGAGTCTGTTGTTGTGGCAGATGGTCATTTTCCTCATTTTCCAATAACCTTATAAGTCCTTGAAGGATATTATCACATCCCCCGACATTTTCTCATCATTAAGCTAAGCAGCCACAATTCATATTTATCTTTCTACTATGCATTTTTCAGTTGTGTTTTCTAACACGTCAGTCATTTTGATTTCTGTTCCCTATTCCACAGTAAGTCCACATTTTATTTGAACTGAGGTGCTAAAAAATTAATGCAGAAGTTTCAAACAACATTTCCAAAACTTAACTTTGACCTTTACAACATATTCTTACACTAAAGTCTAAATGTGTATATGTATGTGCATATATACTTACATATACAAAGAGTATATATGTATGTGTATATATGAAATATATGTCTGTGTATATATATTGCACACACATATATATGTGTATATATTACATATATATGTGTGTGTGTGTGTGTGTGTGTATATGTAATATATAAAGAGTATATCCTAAACAAGAATAAAGCTTGGAAAAGTGGCTAAGGAATTGCATGCACCTTGCAGGGTCTATGTCAATTTAGGCCGTGTTCTTTATATATTTGAGAAACACAAAACACTTAAAAGGTCATACTTATTACATGCACCATCATGAATTGTTATAGACACCATAGATGCAGATGCATATTCTCTATAAACCAGATAAGGAGTGCAATGAGTTATAAGATTGGAAAGGCTAATTTCATTTGGTTGGGTTTTTTTGAGGAAGGCTCTCAGTTTAACAACCTCCTCATTTACATAAGTACAGTAGCTGTCAGTTCATTAGCAGGTTATTAATAACACACGAGTAGGAAGGAGGCTTGTAAAAACCTCAGTGAAACATAAGAGGCTTAGCTTCTGGTTGCAAATTTATGTTAAAACTTGACAACACTCAAAATCACAGGTCAAAAATTACCCTGATGAGGAGTCAGAGTTCATCTACCGTACACTTAGAATAGTCTCACATGAATTAGCACAATCAAATCAGTGCAGAATTATAAGCAATGTTTACAGAATATGCTTTTAAAGTAAAATCCCTTAGAACATCCTATTTTAACACTGTGTATACAACACTGTGTCTCTTTGGGGGCATGGGAACCAAAGCCAGTGATTTTAGCATTCCATTTGCAACAAAGTGAACTGATGCTTCATTTAGTGAATCTGAGGTCAGCAAGAGCATTCCCTTCACCTATTAGGTATTATAATCAATTATCAGGTGTTATAATCAACTCCAAACCTGCAGTTCAGGCTTTGCACCCAGCTTGTCTTGTCAACGTGACAACTAGAAGTGACAGTAGCCTTAGAAGTTGCTGTAGTAGTCAGATGATGGGGCTGGATTTCTTGCAATCCACTCTTAAAATATCAGTCTTACTGGCAGACCTCAGCAGTTGTCCAATATCCACCTACATGGATACCTTACTGAGTGGTGTTCAGACAGGATTTTGATGGGCTTAGGAAGATAAAACAGATATTCAGATAATTCTTTCAATTCTTTCAAAATGGAGAGCAACTCTTCAAAACTGAGAGCATGTTACTTTGGCTTAAATACAAGATCTCAGAACTCCCTGATCAGTCAGACGTTGTCAGTAAACAAACTTTCAACATGCTTTGTTCTAATGTTATTTACCAAAACTCTCTGAAGTAGAGTGTGCTATGTCAGGTTGATACAGACAATGTGCAGGAAATATATATATATATATATATATATATATATATATATATATATGTTAAATTCCTTATTGCTCAAAATTAACGAATGGTGAAAGGAAGTCCCAGACTGTGGTCTCTTATCATGTCTGGGGTGTGAAATTTGCTGTGTTTTATTTGAAATCCAACTGCTGTTGTCATTTAAAAATCAATAAATACTAATTATTTTTGTGATCATTTTAATGTTGTGTATAACAGTGAAATTTAGGTATATTTTCTTCTTCTGGGAAAGAACAAGATTCTACAAGGTCTTTATATCTGGCCCCCAAGGCAGTTTCTGACCTGTCAGTTCCTCTAACAAATGTATTAGAAACCGAAGCTCTTCCCTCTAAACAGATCTCAATCCTGCATTTTATCTTTGCCAGGTGTCACCTGAGTACAATAACACCCAATCAAACCAGAACAAGAAGGTCATACAATGAAAAATCAGCTCTTCTTCTCAAAAAGGCAGACACTATGGCTCAAGTGAGACTGCCCTCCTCCCACACAGTCAATTTGCAGGTTACTACAGAATCAGCTGGCAATTACTAAGAGCTTTTTGAATAAATGGAACTGACAGCACATGATGTCACCAAATAAAGGCCATTAAGAATCAATGGAGAGTAATGAGGGAGGAAAAAAAATACTCAGCGCCTCCCTACACACACGTACTCAATGTCTAGTTTAGTCTTCCCATTCATGCTCATGAGAAAAAGTAACATAAACTCTGCTGTCCACGGAACCCCCTGTATTACTGTAGGACTAAGTCCTAACACCTTGCTTCTTTATATGCCTCCTCAGTCCCATAAAATATTTGTTTTTTCAAGTTGTGAGTGACTCCCTGTGCTCTTATGTCTCAGGTTCATAACTCACATTTCTCTGCCTTACAGAATTTCATGGCAAGATGACAAACTATGATATGTGCCTGCCTCCAGCTCTGGAGAGGCTGGCCTTGGGGCAGCTGCAGGCTGTTCAGGTGTGGTTTCATGTCTGTATTAGCACTCCTCCTCATTGTGTACCATGGTTACTCTGCAGTTGTACATGCAGACTAGTTCTTTCCAAAAAGGTGAAGAGATTCACAGCGTTATATTGCTCCAGTTGTGAAAAGGATATTTGGTGCACATTGCTCCTTTCAAGAAATACTTTTCCAAGCAAATGGGGCACCTGGCATCTAACAACATTTACACCAAGCCAGACTAAAGGTCCCTCCAGGCCAGCATCAAATTCTGGCAATGGCAAACAGCTGGTGCCCAGGGAGAAGTGTAGGAGCATGGGAAGACTGCACTGACAACTCACCAGAGTACCTTCAAGCTCCAGCAAATTGTGGTTCAGGGATCTCAGGCAAGGCTCAGAATGCTGGGTGGATTTCCTTTATATGGATTGGTTCCCTTGCCTTTTGAGCAAAACTGGCAGCATTTCCAACCTCCTGTGACCAGGTGTGTGGCTTGTCTATGTGTAGTGTGAAGGACCACCTCCTCCTGCTGAACTTGAATTCTAAAAAAACACAAAGTTGTTTCCATTGGCTTGATGCCAGCAGCCATATGCTTTGTAAATCTGAGTGTTCTCATGCTGATTGTGAATGTGGTGTTACTACATCCAAACATATTCGAGTTCTGTCAGTGTACAGTCTTTTTACTTGTGGATGCCTGAAAATATTTCATTTCATCGCGGATCTCAATTTCTACAAGAGGCACCTAAGGACCAGACTTAATAAAGGAGTTAATCAAAAATAGATCTTAATTAATATTTTAGAAACATTCCTTGTTGAAAGTCTGTAACAAAGCTAGGAAGAGACTGCAGATGCCCAGGTTTCCTCATCTGTTTGCAATGTTAGAAATAGTTGCACTTGTTGGCAAGAAGCAATTTGGTTCAAGTCTTGTGTGCATTCAGCAACTTGTATTTGAATCACTTACCCCCATCTCAGAATTCATCTTTGATGCTCAGTTTTCTCTGTTTTGGGGCAGAGATCCATAAAACTATTTTTCCCCCAAACAAAATATAATATGAAATCCAAAAACCTCTAATGAGATTAATTTTTTTCCACTGCTCACCCCTACCCAGCCTTTGTCATACCAGTATCTGCCAGCTGCATTACTAATACTATATTTGGAAATAGGTCTAGTGATGGCTTATAGTAAATCAAAGTAGAAGACTTCGGCAGAGAAACCTTCAGCTGCACATTTCAGTAATTCATATTTCATTCAAGTCTTACAGACTTGCCCTGTCCCTTTGCTGGATGTTTTCTGGAACAATCACTGTTCTACCACATGTGAACAATCACACTGAGTTTTGCTTAGCATACAATAGTATAGACTGGCACAATGAGAGATGAGCTGGCTGCATTAGGAACAAGACTTATTTGCCAAAATGAGTCTACAACCAGTAAATAGCAAGCCCCAGATTTTTGCCTAAACATATTCTGATCTTATCATGCCAGGTTGATTTTGGGATAGAGGAAAAAAATGGAAAAAAAGAGAGGTAATTTTTCCCCACACCAAAAGAGAAGCTTCAGGTTAAAGCTTTGGGAGAAACAGAAACAGACATGATCTGTTCTAATACTCACACCTTCAGTGAAATAGAACTTGGACAGTGGTGTGAATGTACGGTCTCAGAATCTTAATTTATACTTCATTCCTGATGAGAAAAAAACAAACCAAATCCCCCTCCTCTTAGATGTTAAATGCTTCCTGAATAAAGCATGCATGCCCTGCTCCAATCGAGAGCTGCAATGACAAAAGCAGCAGTCAGAGCTGAGCTGCCCTGTCCCAAGAGCACCTCCTGAAGTGTTCTCCTGTCTCATGCTCTATCTTTTCTTATTATTTTGCAACTAGACCTGGCATTTTTGTTTGACATTTGCTACTTTGCAGGAGTCATTTAACAAAGTGAAACAACACAGCATGCTATTACCTTACATCCCTAAACTGTGTGTTTTAATGGATTTTATTCTGCTTCTGATGACTATAGTTTTGGGAAAACAGAAAAGGTCAAAGAGGGTCGTTAAAATTGCCCCCTTTTGCAATGTAGTATCTCATTATTTCAGTTTACAGTGTTTCAAATATCAGACAGATATTTACTGCTCTTCATCCATATCAAACTGTTACAGCTCAGAAAGTAGCTCTCCAGTATAGGAACCAATTAGAAATAGCACATGGTGGGAAGTATCTTTTTCTGCATTTTAATTTCCTAAAGTGTTAGCAGTAACCTGTGAATTTCCAAAGAGGGAACATATCAGCACGATACTTGAAGATTCATTACTTTTTTCATCATTCTACAGAGAACTTTTTGGCTGAAAGCACTGCCAACATCAAATTACCCAATACTAAGGTTAGGTTTGGTTCTTTTGAGCAGCCTTGCAATACTGAATGATAAAAGAAACCCAAGCTATCAGTATATTTTTTTAGGCACTGTAGCACGCTCATATTGAATGTTTTCTATTGTGTTATCCTCAAACCATTAAAAACAAGTAAAATATTGTGCAACTGCAGATGTGTCATTATAAATCCCCATGTTTCTGAATTCTAGAGATGAAAATGAAATACTGATATTCAGAGAATTGCTTTTATGCACTGACAGCTATTAAACCCCTTTCCCTGTTCTAGGGTGACAGCTCTACTAACAAAGACTGTTAAAGTTATGGTACAGCACAGTGCAAAACTATCAATCGACTTCCTTCCATTGGGGCAACTTCTCTCCTCTGAAGCATTTTTTACCCCTCTGTGCAATAGTTTATTTATTGTGAAAATTACTGTATGAATAAGTGAATTCCCTCCTTGGACGCTAGACCAGATTTGCAGGGCTCAAAAATGCTTTAGGTATCTAGTGAATCAAAATACTCTAAATTGAAGGTGAACACCATCCTTTGAGGCTTTGGGTTGTTTTTTTTTTTTTTTTTTTTGTAAATATAAACCTGGATACATTATCATTTCATCTTCATCTACAACTCTTAACTGCAGTGGTTCATTAGTGAGCAGCTCAGATGCCTCAGACTGTGGGAGAAGAGAAAGTCACAACAGCCAAGGTAAGAAAAACCAGTATGCAAACTGAAGCTCAGAGGCAGGAGGTACGACTCCAAAATGGGCCTCTGCTCACAAGCAACCCCATGCATGTAATTTCCCTTTACCAGTCCTATTTTCAAGATTTTGATCACACACTTTCCAGGAATACCAAACATTTTAAACTGGCTGAATTTTTTTCATTTATTTTAAGCATTTTTGTTACTGCGTGTTTATATATATAAATATGAAGCCCTTTGACAGCATTCTGAAATTTTTTAGACTGTATGCATGTAGAAATGATCATAACTTGATAGATAAAATATGCTAACATTGATGAGAATATATAGGAGTATCTGCTGGAGCTCTGGAGAAATCAGATGACAAGCTCCTAATTATTATTTAGTATAACTCAGACAAACACCAAGGAACAAACTCAATAAAAATATATGAAGAACTGGCCTCATTTCTCTGCCTGGAAGTTATGGCACAGTTGAACTTTCTAGAACAAGTATGTTGAGGAACAGCCAAACTTCCTTGAAGGGAAAGATTTTTGACACAGTTCTGGAGACCCTCTCTACCTTATGTAGATCCACTGGTTTGGACATGGAGAGAAATCTCCATAAAGCACTGGTAAAAAAAAAAGAAGGTCTGGGAGGAAAGTCAAAGCAGGAGATGTGACGTCAGATGAAACTCAACATCTGAAAATAATCACTTTCATTCAACAAAGGAGACCTTACAAGATTTCAAGAATGTTATGATCTGTGTAATTTATGATCATTTTCAATAATAATAGGGCAAAAAGGCTAATTACAGTGACAATTTAATGATCCTAATTAAAAAAAATAATTTTAACAAATGGAAAACTTCCATGCAGAGGAGAAAACATGAACAGAGTAGAATCTGTAGAAATCCATCTGGATCTGGCATGGGAGGAAATCTCAGCAGCAGGAATAACCTCCAGCAAATCTGATATCTTTGATAGGAAAGGATTTGAAAAGAGGACAGACCAGGATAAGGACAGCAATAAATGCACATTTTTGCAGCCCTGATCAGATAAGTTTCAGATTAACAGAAAGCAGCTGACAGGAACATAAATAAGAAATAAGCAATAGTGTTGTAGGGGTAGAGCATATTTCTGCTCAAATGTTTGTTTCTTTGCAGCAGTGAGCAGTAGCCAGTCATATTAATAAATTGAAGCTTTAATGGATGTTAAAACAATATAGAAGATGAACTATTCCTGCTATGATTTTTGAAGCAGACTATTCAAATTTTAAACACACCATGATTAGGACCAATATCTGAATATTGAGGCACATTTTCAGATGTGCAAGATAAGTAATATAAAATCATAGGGAAAAAAATGACCTCCAAGACTATCAAGTCCAACCCTATACCAAAAGAACATTTGACTCATGCTCACAATGTATCATTATTCAAGCCTGAAACACTGTCCCCATTTTAGAGAGAACTCATGAAATCCAAGCTTGAATTTGAGATCTGAAGGCTGGACACCAACAGAAGATTTTGAAGTGGAGCCAATTTCACCCACAGCATAGGCTAAAGGGCACCTTCCCCACCCCACGTGGGAGAAGCACATTCACATTTCTGGCAGATATTTTTATGAGCAGTTGAAGAATGAGAAGTTTCCTGTCCTGATTCCTAGGAATTCTGCCTGAAAAGAAAGATACTCTGTGTGTGTTTAAGGTGATTATACTTATTTTTGGAGTGTCTCTTTGAAACACTTCACAGTATTCTTGGCACCGAGGCAGAATTTAAAGTGCTGGCTCAAAAGCTTCACCTACATCCATTGTTTAACATAATAGCAACTTGACAGTGAGTTTCTTTTGTAAGGGCAAGCAATTTCCTCCGCACAGCTCAAGCACAATGGACATCAGTGGGGCTGGCACTGACATCTGCTGGCACTGCCCAGAGAGAAAGCAGCTACAAAATACATCATTTAACAAAAGAAACCACCTCAAGTTTTAAATGCTGTATTACAAACTGTTATTTTTCCTTTCTTTCAATGTGGGGCTTCTCTTGGTGGACAGAGATTTACATTTATTGATCTTTATGAGAAACACAGTTGTGTATGCCCATGACATAGTGATCCTTTGAATCTAGTTCTGGAAAACTCTTTTAAACTAAGAGACAATGCAAGGAACACAAAGCACAACAGCTGGGTGACCTTGTTGATAAGGATTTGGGTTTTTTAATGCTGTATGCAGTCATTTTTTAAAATCTATCAAATCAGTAATTTTTAACATTTTTCATTGTGTCAATGCACATGAGTATGATATATACAGTCTGAAATGGTCACAGAATCACTGAATGCTTTGGGTTGGAAGGGACCTTAAAGATCACCTAGTTCCAATCCCCTGCTTTGCCAGGGTCACCTTCCACTAGACCAGGTTGCTCAAAATCTCATCCCACCTGACTTTGAACACTTACAGGGCTAAGGAAATGATGTGTGTGTACATAGGGATGCTCAGAAGCAGGTACAGATACCCCATGGGCTCAGCCTGTGTGTAGGAGTGGGCACCTTCAGTTCTAAAAGTAAAACTGGCAAATCTGGGAATCCTTGTGTTTTGGTTCCATTGTCATCAGCATTGGTGTACATCAGGACTAAATCTGCTGAAACTTTGAGTCAAATCCAAACACAATCAATATATATCAGGTTTCGGCATAAATATTAAGCAAAAACAACACAGATAAATGCTGAGAGGGTAGGCTGGGAGCTCTTGTAGGATTACAAGGATAATTTTTCATTGTCTCAGAGGCACAGCTCATTAGTACCTGGACATCTTTAAAAAAGACACTTCAGAACAGAGCTGGAAGGGATCATTCTGGCATTCAGACTTCACAATCCTTTTCTGGGATCCATTGACCTTCAGGCTCGCAACTTAGTATCCACCTAAAGTACAATGTCTATCTCACTGTAAATCTAGCTATGCCATATGTAATTCCTTTTTTACTACAACACACAGTCATAGTCATCCTTATTATCAGGAAAAAAAAGTGATGTACAGCTTATTATAGTTTAAAAAAAATAAACAAAACAGAGATTACTGTACAGCAATATCAGAGCATGACAGAGATTTAAGATTGCTTTGTTTAAGCTTTACAAATGGCAGGCAACAATAACAATAAAGGGGGGGCGGGGGGAACGGACCCTTCTTTCATGGTGTCTTCTCAAGGGATACTTGAAATATTGCAACTCTACTATTATAGTTATCTAGGACAGACCAAATACTGATTAATAAAAATCACTGTAGTGCTGAGGTCAAAAGACTACTGCAGAATGACACCAGCTGGATGGAGGTCCTGCTGAAGGTAGTATAATCATTACAGCAAGCATAAATAAGGAATTCACTCAAAGACATGATTGCTGTAGCCAGCATTGCTTTATAAAAGTAAAAAGCAGTAGTATAGTATCACCTAGTCCACATCTGCCATGAATACTGAAGCTGATTGAGAGACAGAAACAAAGAGAGGAATAACCACAGGAATAACTTCTCTGCAAAAGCTATTTTTCAGTACAAATGCACCTCAATAGTTCCAGGAGAGAATTAAGAGTGAAGTCCTTTGACCAGTCTGCACAGGAAGATTAGGCAATGCAATGTTTCCTTCTGGCTTTGGAGTTTCCGAAAAATGTCAATGCAGTTAGGCAGGTCTTGGGTCAAGTCCCAGGAGGACTGTGGTGCCTTGTTAGTTATTTTTTATAATATTTTGAAGAAGTCAATTGTAGCTTTTTGTAGAGAAACACTTAACAAGACAATTTTGAAGTATAATTTCTGGCATGAGGTGAATTTTTGGCTGCCAGGCTGTATGGATATAGTAGACATGTTCAGAGTCAGAAACTCTTTTTTTTTTTTTAAACTTGTGCAGACATTTTCATGAGATTCTAAAATTCATCAGACCCTCTGGCTACAGACTTCTGCTGATCAAGCCTGAAAACCTTGGCAGTTAGCAACTGTTTTGCTGCATTTAAGAGCAACAAATATCCTTTGCTACTTCTACTATTTATTCTTTCTGGTTATCTGAGAGAAAAAAAAACCCCCACAGCTTTTAGTCACCTGAATATGTGAATCTCAGTGGATAGAATGAACTAGCAGATGGAGGAAAATAATGGAGGAAACTGCAATGTTCCTTCCATATAGCTCTAACCACAAATAAAATCAGATGCTTTCTGCTCACCGACAAAGAAAGCCAGTTGCAGAACAGTGTAATATCCCCCATTTCCTGCTAAATTAAACTTTTACTGGAAGGGTAGAGGAAAGATTAGACTTTCTACTCTGGACCTTATACTGTGATAATTCTTTACTCTTCAGATTGAAGAGTACAATCCTGGCTGCTTCATTCATGTGATCAGACACTCAGGCCTAAACTCAATAATAAAAGTGATCTGCTTTGATGGGATTATTTCCACAGAGGTGGGATTGCAGAACAAGAGCTTAAGTAGCCCTCCCATGTGGTGTTCCCTAGAAGTCTTCAGGGAAATCTCCAGAGAGAGGTTTTTTGGAAATGCTGTGTAAATTCACTTAAGAGGAAGGGTCAAACACTCACCTGATTCAATTCAAAACAGTGTTGTTGATATTAGCTATTCTCTAAGGTCTTCCCTGTAAAGATCTGACCTGTAGAACCAGCTGTATATTAACATTATTCTTTTATGCTTCCACAACAGATAGGTTTAATAAGCAGCCATCTCTTTTCAGTACTCCTGCTATGAAATAAAACAGAAATACTGTCTGCAATAACAGCAAGGTCAATGTGTACTGCTAAGAAACAGAAGAGCATTTCACCAGAGAATGGAAAAGATGCTAAATATTTTAAGAATCTGCTGCTTAAATAAAAAGAAACCTCCTGTGCATTAAAAATACATTTATTGATCCTTTTCAGTATTCAACAGAAATACTTCCAACAAAAGAAAACTTAAAAGGACTTGTCTGTTGCTGAAATGGGTAGGTTTATAGGACTGCCTTTGATAAAGGTAGCAGAAATCATGAAACATAGTTAAGAAAAGGATTTAGATCCTTCCTTTCTGTTCAATATTTAACCCAAATTACAATTTAAATGTTGACAGTGCAAGGAGTGAATTAAAAGAATGAGATAAAAAGAAAAAAAATGGTTCATTGCTTAAGACATCCTAGCTAATTTATACAGACAGAATTGTTAAAAAAAAATAAAATTAAAAAGACCCCCCACTGTCGGCATTTGACAGAAATAGAAATCATCTTTACTCTCAGCGTACTCATCTTATCTTTCCTCTCCTTCCCTTAGTGAATATGAGTCAGAAATTACCACTGGCAAAACAACCCCTGAAACATTTTGAAATCCCAAAGAAAAAGAACCTGGTTTTATCTCTGCTAATATGGACTCTGGAGTAAATTCACACCCAAACCTTCCTCCTACCTCTCAAATAACCCCATAACACGGAGACTGACCTTACTGACCACATCACATTTACACCATTTCTGTAATGTCTTTTTATCTTTCCAGCTCTGGGTTATAATTTTCACAAGAGACAAAGAGACAACTCATTTTTGGGAAGAATGAAGAACTCTGCTCTTGATACTATTTAAAAAATAACTGCAATGATTTATGCAGTACCATACTTAGAACCTGCACTGCAAATATGAGTCCAGTCTGGGAGTTTGGAAGGCACATTTTTAATGTGTGTGGACAATGCAGACTCCAGACTTTGATCATAAAGGGTGATAGGAGATGTGGAACTCTAATTTTTGTTTGGAGTACTTCTGGTTTATCAAAGGGCCAAAAAGTAAACAACCCATATTTATGATCCCTGTCTTTCTTGTCCTTGTATGTCTGTATATATCCCTCAGTTAGAAAATGTCAAGGCAGATATAATCTCAAGTGAATACTGATTCCAAATGACCCATAAATAGAGTTGACTTTTCTTTGTGGACACCATAACTCAGAAGCCCAGCAGACACAGGGGGGACCAGAAGTTGCAGGGCTGAGACCTGATGACTGACGTACGAAGGAAAAGAGCTGTAAGTAGGTTTTGACACTAACAGTGGAAATCAGGCTGGGCTTCTCTTCTGAGCACCTCATTGAATCTGCCAGGGATTCTCACTACTGGGAATAAGGCCCTTTCAAGCCTCATGCATGGATTAATGTGCTTGGATCAATAATCCTGAGTAGGGGATGCTACTGATGTATGCCAAGAACCATCAGACCATTGTGTACATGAAATTGCTACCAATGTCTGCCCTCACCTGTTTGTGTTGTGGAGCTCTGAAAATACAGGGAAGAATGGGCCAGCTGACTGGCACCAGTCTCAGCTGCCAGAGTTGGCTGTTACTAAATAATTTGCAGCAGGACAGAGATGGGCAGATTTAAATTTTTCATTCTCAGGGTTTTTTTTCCTCATAGAAATACCAGAAATCCACGTGTTACGGACCTTTAAACTGGGGAATTACAGGCAAGTTTCAATTCTTTACTACTATATCCCATATAATAGAATTGTACCATATGAGGTCAACTTTGATTTTAAGATCCAGCACCAAACAATTTCTTCCACAGATGGAGCTTGTAGGACTCACTCTCTTACATGTCCATACTGAAAACTAATCTATACTCAATTTGTCTGTCAAAGGACATTACTCACCATCACAACATGACAGATTTTAATAACAGTTTGTGATAACCATTAGTTTTAAAACTGATTTTGATTTCCTGCAAATTACTGCAGTAATCCATTAATTAGTTCCTGTAATTTGATATGTCACTGTATCAGGAAAATAAACAATTTAAAAAAATTAATATAAAAAGTGACAAAACCATGACAAATATAATTTAGGTAATTAAAATCCCAAAAAGACCACCTAGGTATTTCTAACCCTGTTCATTCTTTTTATCTTCCAACTTCTATATGTACAAAAGTGATGTAGAAACCCCACAATAATTGCTGAAGTTACTCAATAAAATGCAGAATTATGTCAAAGAGAAGCATGGAAAAGGTTTCTGACATCTAAAGACATGGTAAATGTTTATGAAGAAATTAGTTTGCAGATCATTCTCATGGCTAAAAGACTGGTATAAATTAGCATTCTTGTGTCAAGTATCTGAAACAACAGAACTTATCTTTTAGTAACCAAAGCTAAAAATATGGAAGAGTTACTTTTGCTTTCAGCAGGACAAGTGCTTTACATAAAATGAAATATTCATTAAAAAACGTGGTTATAAAAATAGGTAATTTATCACTGCAATCATAAACACAGGGGCCAGGAGATATATCCATATAATAGGGAAGGTGAGGCATATTCTAGTACAATGATGTTCCCCAGGACATACTGATATGTCCTGGAAAGCCTTTCATCTATGCAGGGCCTGTGCTGTCTGCCTTCCAGATAGACCAAGTCAGTAGTTAGAAAATGAGAGTGGAGAGAACAAAAGAAAATTTTTTTTATTAGATATAATGTTTCTCAAAAGCTCTCTCACAATATCTCTTTCTAAGCTTTTGATATGTTTGCTTCAACACTGTGCAAGTCATTCAGAATTCACATAAATAGCGGTATTACTTTTGTTTGCCCACTAACAGGTTAAAGTCCTGGAAATTCTCTCAGAAAAGAAGAGCAGTGGATGCGGTGAAATGCCAGGGGCAGACCAAGCTGATTTCATGTTTCCCAGCACAGTTCAGCTCAGAGGAGGGCTTTGCTGGAAGATAAAGATTTGGCTATTCCTAATTGATTGGCACTTTTATGAAGGCTACAAACGTGGGAACTCAGCTGGAACCATTATAAATTTTGATAGTTGTCAAAATTGGGATTAAGGTCAGGTCTTAGAAGGGTGTGGGAGTGTAGGGTGGTCAGGACATTAATCCACTGACAGCAAAACCTCAAGACAAAGTTTGAAATGGAGAGTTCTTTATGAATCTTACATTAATTTCTTTCCTCTATGGAAAGGCAATGCACTAGAGGAGTGTTTGTCAAATAATGTGCATGTGTGTACAGAAATATTGGTGTCACATATTTAAACTAACAGGAAGAAAACAGTGTTCTTGTTTCACTTGGCTGAAAGAGGCCAAGTGAGCAAGGGAGGAATATGGCACTGGTTGATAAAGTACTTAACATCTTTCATATTAAGTAATATCTAAAGTCTTCAGCTCGACTACATAACATATGAATCTATTTTTAATTTACCGGCTTTACGATTTTTACAACATAGCCTGGAAAGGCAAGAAGAAGGTGTGGAGGGGAAAGTTACAGAGTTAACAGATTAAAATATTAAGACTAATTCTAGGCACACAAAAATACAATTTTTAAAAAGAGAACTATTGGGCCTGTGGAAAATATGTAGGAAAGAAAAAATTTAGGCATGCTAAGTCAATAATATGATCATGTTTCCTTTGCTTCATATGCTGGTTTGAGTTTATGACTAATGGCTTTTCAAATGTTTTCTTAAGGAATTTCCTTTTATTGCTAAATGATAAAAATGAGATTCACTAAGATTTCAAAGAAAAGCTCCAAGCACTTACAGCTTCATACAAGGCCTTCAAAAGCTCTCATGAAGTTTTGGACCTAAATACATGCTCCTGTTTACCCTTCAGTAAGATGATATAAAACCTCTGAGAAAGAAGGAATCATAACCCAAGTCTCCAAATCAAAGATCATTACACATGCTTCTCCTGGCCAACCATTTCAGAGCTGAGATCAGCATGAGGGTTGGGCAGGCAGGATGAAGTTTATAGTTGCCTTTTCCTAAAGGACCAATTTCTGCTGAAAACATTTATCCCAACTTTAAAGTTATGAAAAGTCAAATGTTTTACTGATTTATATTCAGATAATGCAAATATATTGTCTATGATTTTATTTTTGAGATAAAATACTGGTTTGGGTTTTTTTTAAACAGTCATTATTACTTATTTATCCATAGATCAGTTTGAATATTTCTCAGTAAAGGTTCCCGGGTATGACAGAAAAGGACTAATGAAAATATTTTTAAAAAAATTAATAAAATTATTTATGTTGGTAAAATCAACATAAGCACTGCATTTTTTCTCTATTTTAAAATGGCAAACACTATATAAAAATGGGTAGAAAACATGAAACTAAAAAATTGTTAGCCTTACAACAAAAACTTATTGTTTTAAGGTTATAACATAGTTACTAGAGGAAAACTATCTCATTCTCCAATACAGTTGGAAAAAAATAAAAAACAAGTAGTAGAATTTTCAGCTGAGAAAAGTATATAATTTAATACAGTTCTTATGTTTGGGGAGGGGAGTTTACAATGCCTACAGAATAACATTTTGCCACTTGTGCTTTTTCTGGTGTCCTGTAATAATCAATAAATTCTGAGAGTTTGTTATATGGGAAGAGGGAACAGAGATCTGTGTTAAGCAAGTCCCATGGGATCAAATCCAGCCCAGTATAAATTCGTGTCTCTGCTGTTGCCATGAAGAGTAATGGGACAGACCCTCAGTGACTCCAAGGTGTAGTTCCTTTGAGTCCATGAAGTTGTGCTGATTCTCTCCCACTGCTGATTTACATTCATTGATGCGATTCATCCTGGGCTTAGAAATGTTTCTGGGTGTGAGGAATGGTATTTCAAATACAAGCACACGAGTTATGGTCTCTTAGGAAAAGAGAGGAATTTCTCAGGGTACACACATGAGGTTGTGACTATTATTTAGTAACTATTCTCTTCCCTTTAACCTAGATACTTGGATTTTCCTTCTACAGGAGAAAAATTTCATTTCCTGTAAGTAATGGGAAAGAACAGGGATTTTTAGCTGTGTTAAAAGGATCTGTGACAGTCTAACTCTTGTTTTCTGTTTTACTTGGTGACAACTAAAGATGCAGCCAACATTCTGACTGCGAATTTCAGAGCACTGAAAGTACTTAAATATAAGGGGAAATGAGTAGTTAAATCCACTCATTATTCAATAAATAGACACTATGCCCTTAAATTTCCAGGTCCATACTATTTCTACTGTCATATTTGATATGATGATTAGTAACTTATTGAGTCTACATAGCATTCATTGATGTACAGTAGCAGTAACTTTATTGTGCCTAAATATTAATTTAATTAAACATTTTTTAAAGCCACTAAATTAATGTCTATGACTTTTAAAGATTTCCTTTGAATAACTGTAAGCTCAACACGATTTAAAAAATGTGATATCCTTCTCTCTATTGTGTACAAACAGACAAAACCAGAAGAGCCAATAAACACAGCAGACTTAACTTCAAAGATAAAATTACTAAAAGGTATCCATCATACTCTTAAAAATTCCTGTGAAAATGATCTTGTTCAATTTAAAAGTCCTACAAACCTACTAATATTCTGAATAATTTATCAAGCCTTGACAACAGTGATACAGGACATCAAATACTGCACAAGCAGGGCCTCCTCCAGAAGAGCACAGTGATGGAAACAACAAAGACAAGGAAAGTGAATGCCTTTACAAATGTGTTACACTCCCTTTTCCTTGACCTACATAACTTAATGCAAACAACAACAGACACATTGGTTGGGTTTTTGTGGTGGTTTCAGTGAGACTCTTGGGTGGCAAACAAAATGAAGGTGTTTGCTGGCACCTCTGCAGGGAAAGCCCATCAAGAAAATTATTGACATTGAAGACCCTGCCAAAATGCTGCTGGACTTCAGAGAGACCAAGGTTTCAGACTAGCTTTGAAGCTTTACAAATGTTCCTGGAGAAAAAGTTGTCTCTCATAAGCCAATGTGAGCATTTACTACTATAAAGCTCGCATTTTAACATTCACAGCAATAAAACCATCCCCCTTCTATGTACTTCAGAGTTTGATCAGTGTTAGCATCATTAAAATCATCACATTATACAAGGGCAATGAACTTGTACCTACTTACCCCAGCATGTGATGCCCTCCTCCTCCACAGTTGGCTCTGCTTCACACATTGCTAAGATACATCCAATTATAGTAATAAAAGTCTCTACCTGCTTCCTCTGCTTATCTGGATGGAAAAAGAAAAACAGACACGTACTGAACTTCAGTGAACTGAAATTAACCTAATAGTCACAGTGATTTAAGCAATGGCAGGTGGTCTGGCTGACTCTTTCTACACTTTCCAGCTGGAAGTTTGTGTTCTGTTTTTAACAAGTATTTCCAAAGCTGTTTACTAACTCAGGGAGAGGAAAATGAAGGTCACTGCTAAGTAGCAATGGAAAAGGAGTTTCAAAAGCACTCAACACTGAAGTTAACTCTGATCCCATTCTGTGTACTGGAGATGCTATCATTAATTTCAACAAGACCAAAGAAAAATATCTTGGAAAATCTGAGGCAAATATGTTTCTTGTATTTAAAAGTATTGACTGGTTGGGTTTTTTTCTGGTCTTTGTCCACTACTATGCTCCCTCTCATGTATTCCTTCTTCAACAAGATTAAAAAAAAAAATAAAAAATCAAAGATTATAAAGAAAGCTGAAACATATCTTGAGGGCATCTGAAGGGAGGAAAGCATTTTTGTATCAGCAATGTTATTTTTATAAGGTTCAACTCAAGAGCTACAAAATATTGCAAATGCATAGCTGGAAGGGTCAGCAGGGACAGCCTGTGGAGATCTGATGTTCAAATTAAGAATCATTTTATTTTGACTGAAGCATGATATGCTGGTATCTAATCTTTATCAGCAGCTTTATCACAAAATGAACATAAAGCAGCAGAATACTGCATCTACTAATTTCTTTTCAACAAATAATGCCTTTGGGGAGGACATAAAGAGCAGCTTTATCATCAGCACTCCCTGGAGTTTGGAACTAGATTCACCTATATAAGGATAAAGTGACCTGTGCTGGGGGGTCAGTGGCCATGGGTGACCCGTGCTGGGACAGGGACATCCTGAGGGACTGTACTCCCTGACCAGTGCTTCCTGAAAGGGCCATCCTGCTGAGACCAAAGGGATAATTAGCCATAAACCATTTTTTCCTTTTTATCAGCCATCTTCAGATATAGCTAGAAAAAGTAGAGCAGCACCCTGCGCTCCAAATCATGCCATGCTGTTTGTACTCCTCATATGGAACAACATGGCTCAGTGCAAGTATGCAAGTCTGAATCTAAAACAAGGCAATGACATCTATTTAAAATACCCACTTTGATGTTCCCCTTCCTCTTTCAGGAATCTGTGAAGTACTAAGGAGAATTTGTATCCTGTCTTTGCCACATATGGACAACAGTGGCAGTAATTCATACCTTCCTCTGAAGACTGTATGTTTTTGTGCTAAGGCTGCACTCACTGAAGTAGGGAGGAAAAAAAGCCTCTGCATGCCAGAAGGTAGAACAAAAATATTTGACTCACTGAGATCAAACTTTGGAACAGCAATACATTAGTTGTGATAAAAACCTGGCTCAGATCAGAGTAGTCCTTGTCCCAGAAAAGTAACTATACATTGGGTTCAGCAGTTGTATGAAAAGGAAAGAAGTTATCTTCCATTACTTAACTAGTATATTTTACAACTGTGTGTCAATTTAAATCCATTTTACTTTTGAAATAGTTTTTCATATTTTTGCCCCAGTGAAAGAAATAAGCTGAAGTCTGAATAGTCTTGATATTATTTCCCTTTCTTTCACTGTCTTGTTCTGCATTGCATTTTTTCTTGGAGATTTCAGGAGCTTTTAAGTTAAACAGGATTAAAGAAGAACCAAGGTGTTGTTTATTCAAAAAGAATAAAAAGGAAAAACCTAAAGGAAGCTCAAATTTTAATATCTCCATTTTTAAAGGAAGCTAGAGAGGCACTCTGCATGAAGAACAAACTCCCCAAGTTGCCTGTGCAGATACAAATTACAGCTGAGGTAAGATAACTCCTATTTGCCTCACCTTTTAAAAAAGTTCAAGTCAAATTAGTAAAAAAAAGACCAAAATAGTCAAATATATTTTTCTTAATTTCTAAACTCCATTTTCTAAGACATATTTCAGTATCTTGTTACTGCGAATACATATAAAACCTCAGCTGTCATAGAACAGCTTATTTAACAGTGGCAGTAATGTAAGAGACATGAATGAAATTCTGAATTTAAGTTATCTGAACTCTTTCTCTCTAATTTACACCTAAACCTGAGTGTAAGCACACTCTGTTTGAGATCACACTTACTAGAAGCCACACATTATATTCCACCTACCTGAAGGAATGCAACTTTTTCATCCCTTCTGTAAAGTCCCATGTAATGCTCCTCTCATTGCCTGCAATACCCTTCTTCTCCATTTTGTCTTTAGCTTTCCATCTTTTGCAGTTATCACCTTTGTCTCTCCTCTTGTACTTTTGTCTTTACACACCAGACCCAGCAAAGCAAAAGGAAAAATATTTCAGCTAAAGACATAAAAGTCATGGAACAGGATGCTTCAGACAGTCTGCTTTTCCCTGGGTTTTGTTTCTCATCTTTAAGCTATAAACTCTTCAGAGTTTAAGTTGTAATCTTTCAACCTACATTAACAAGAATTTTCACTTCCTCACAATGCCAACACTCACTAATGAAATTTAGGGAGGTAGTGATTAGTGCTGTGATAACATACAGCAGCAAGGAAAGCATATTAGAGGATTTTTATCAGAAGTTTTGAAGGAAAGAAAGTGATATCTGTTCTGCACTTAGCCCAGATTTTCTACTAATATTTTTAGGATACTTCTGCACTATGAAGTATAAAATAGCACTAGGAAGGCAATCTTATCCATAGCAGCATCCAGGGAATAGAAAACATCATAAGGATGATACATCTGTATCAATATATAACTGATTCAGAGGAAGCTACAGGTTTAGGAAGTGTTTATATTCATGCCTTCCTTAAACCCCTGTGTTTTCAAGACATTTTCTATTCAAATCTGTTTTCTATAAATATAGTGGAAACATAGGTCATAGTGAGGCTTTCAGGGTAAATAGAGGTTGCTAGAAAAATGTAGGCAGAAGTAACTTGAAAGTCAAATAAAACCTGGTCAATATTTGGGGGTTGGGTTCTGTATTTGTTAGGATAACTAGAGAAAAACTTACAGATTGACAAATGGCAGTAATTTAGAAACTAAGGTAAGTAGTAAGAACAATGCAGTCAAAGGTAATTTGAAGCTCCAGAATGGGAAAGTGTATGCTGCTGAAAATAAATAAATGCATTTCTAAGCAAAGTAGCTTTTATGTGATTATTCTCTAAGTGACTAAAACATATAGTAAGACTGTGCAAAATATTAGTTCCTAAGATCATTGATCACAAAGAGGAAAAGTTTCTGGAATCCCAGTGCAGCACCAGCAACAAGTAAGAAGCTGCATTCAAATGTAGGAACTATTCATGCTGTGAATAAGTACTAGAGACTTGGAACTAATCAATCTAATAATGCAAATCCTCAGTCATTTTCATGGAAAACAAGAAGTCTATTAATGTTTATGTGAAATAGTTTACTGAATTTACTTCTTTTAAAGCCAAAAAGAAAGACAAATATAATTAGATGCTGTAGTCACTAAATTCAAAAGAATATTTCCCTATCAATTCCATTGGCTTGGTAATTTCACATGTAATTCGCATCCATCACAAACAAATATTATGACTTCAGTACTAAAAATAAGCTGTACACAAGAGCATTCAAAGCCAGTCAGAACTTTAAATGCTTCCCTGGATATTACTTCTTAGTTGACTACTATATATGGTGTGTTGGTTGATATTATGACTTGATTGACTATATATTGACTTTCAGACAGCACAAATCTGAGTATGAAGAAGACTTATTACAATTAGTCTTCAGCACCAGAACCTCCTCTGTTTAAGCAGTTGTAACAATGACAGCATTACTGAGGATAACAGAGAGGGCTACAGGAAGTCCTTGGAAACCTGGGCTTCATCTCAAGCCTCACAAATCTGTTTATTACCTTACAGGTGGAAACTATAATGTTTGCAACAGTGAAATGGCAGCTGTCCATATTCCCAACCTGATCTGGTATTAGTCAACCTTAAATACTCCTGAGGTGATTGTATTAAATTTGTGTTCAAGTTTAAATTTTATTTATATTTGCTTATAACAAATGTTAACTCAGATGATGAAACAGCTGAGTTGCCATATCTGCTTTGCCTGTGACATAATTTATAAGGTTTGATAAATATCCAGTACCACACCCCTTGGGTTATTTTTTGTGAAAAGGTATGATTCAATCAATTTAAACATTGTCACTTTAAGGTCTTTTTCTCAACTGGAATAAACAAAGAGAAATGATAGCGTATAATATTGGCTTATTATCACAGTATTGGCACATCCCCACACACTCCAACCATCTTCCTTCCTGTTACTTTCAATCTTCATTGTGAGTGGAAAGGACAGTCCAGAATTCGATCTATTCTTTATAGAATTAGACAAATTGCCACACATTTTTAAGTTCCCATAGTTCCAACACAATCAGTGTAATACTGACCTCAGATCTCTTGACATGAGAAAATCCTTCTTCTCTAGCTTATTCCCCGGAACATATGTGAAAAAATCACTTAGCTATAATTTCCCCTATGCATTTACACATTTTCCTGGGCAGAGATTTCTGCAAGAGAGCACCTGGTCAAATTCGGATCTTCTCTCAAGTTCCATCACCCTATTCTTCTCACGACAGAAAAAGAATAACCCAGCCCTTTGGCCTACTCAGTGCTAACAATAAAATGCTTTTTTGGTGTATTTTTCAGTCTATTTGTGAAACTGTGGTGCTACAAGCTGGTAGGATATACAGGTTTTGAATATCAGAATCTACATTTTTGTGTGAAAGGATAAAGAACAGTGTTCTCCAGCTGGGGCCAGGTGTCACATAAATATTCCTCGTAGGAAATACAAAATAGAGTTCAGGTTTATGTATAGAATTACAGTGAAAGTCTGCCTGTATTTTCTCCTTGGCTGGCTTGAGTAGAAAGTGAAATGGATTGTGATTCACTTAAAAATAATTCTATTGAGTATAACTGTGATGTTAACAGAGGCAGACAGGATAAACAAAGAGTAGGACATTGGCATTTCACCATTTGCTATATTGCAGTGAGATAATTTTGGATTGGCTTAACCTCTCTGTATCAGCAGACTAACCCTAGCAATTCTCTTTAGTAACATTCTAATGCTTTTAAGTTAAAAATTGATTTTCTATCCAAACAAAAGCATGATTTATGATAAGATTTTTTCTGAAATGGAGCATCAAGCATCCTGTGTACTATCCCATATTGATGCATCATGATTGCTGAAGTACATGATAGTATTATGCTGGGAAGATGGGAAGGAACTACACCATCAGTTCGCATTTTCCTTGAAGAAATCCCACACTTTTGCCAATTCTCAGTTCCTGCAGGTTGGGTAGGAACACAACACCCTCCTGTTCCTACTCTCTGTTCAGTTCTGGGCCCCTCACAGCAGGAAAGACATTGAGGTGCTGAAGTGAGTCCAGTAAAGGGCAATGGAGCTGGTGAAGGATCCGGAGCACAAGTCCTGTGAGGAACAGCTGAGTGAGATGGGGGTGTTTAGCCTGGAGAAAAGGGGGCTCAGGCGGATTTCATTGCTCTTCACTGCAACTACCTGACAGGAGGTTGTAGCCAGGTGGGCATCAACCTTTTTCTCTCAAGTAACAGGTTATAGGACAAGTGGAAGTGGCCTCAAGCTGCACCAGAGGATGGTCAGATTGGACATAAGGAAAAAATCTCCACTGAAACTATTGCCAAGTATTGGAACAACCTGCCCAGGGAAGGGGTGAAGTCACCAACCCCACAGGTATTTAAAAGACACTTAGATGTGGCACTTGGGGACATGATTTAGTGGTGGACTTGGCAGAGGTGGGTTAACAGCTGGAACTGATGACCTTAAAGATCTTTTCCAACCTAAATGATTCTATAATAATGATTCTCTTCTATGTTTTCTCTTTCCCAAACAGCTTAGACAGAGCCTCACAAGTTCCTTGGCATTGCTTCCTGTTGGCTGTTGGGGGTGAATTTAGAAAATTAAACCACAGAAGTTTTAGGTGCACAGATCATGCACATCAACCATCTTAAACTCAGTAATGCTTTCTTACATGGATTTCAGACATTTCTGCTTTTTCTTCCTGCATTCTTAATGTGATATTTCAAACACATAATCACTTCATTCTAAAACCAGCAATAATTTTAGAATGTTTTTGAAGTTCACACTTCCTAGCTCACACTTTCAGATTCTTAGAACTCATGCCACTTCTTCTGTAAGGATATTAGACCAGCAAATTCTTCTCATCACCAGTTAACACCTTTTCACTTTCTGGAAGCATATTTTAAATGTTTATTTTAGTAATCCTCAGAGCTCTTCTCAAGGTTATTAAGGAGTCTAATAGCTGATGTCTTAATGCAACACTGAATGTGCTATTACTTTCCCTCATTTTATTCTGATCCACCTTTCTAATTAACTCTAAAACTGATGATAATTTCCCTGGAACTGGGAAGAAGTCTGGTATGTCTTTCTTCATTTTTGTTAACACTGATTCAGCTAATCATTTTGTATTCCAGTCTTTCATACATTTGACTATGGCTTGCTAGAAAACTTTCTCTAGTTCATGATGGACAGAAGTCCATTAGGCAAGTGGCACACATCTAGCCATGTAATAGGTGTGCACATGCACACCCAACTGCATGACAATAAACTCCACACTCACACACCATCAAGCAGAACAGCCTGGTGAGATGGGACACCTGTTTGTCTGCCCTTTATACATACCTGTTAGACCTTGGCACGGGGCCCCTGAGCTCTCCTGTGGTAGCTATCAAGTTTCTCACTACTGAAAATTTTGAAATCTGATATTTTTTGACACTTCAGAAAAAAAAAATAGGAGACTACCATACAGAGCTAATTAATTACTCTGCAAACTCTGAACTTCCATGTTTAAATATTAAAAACTATACAAATAACAAAAGCCCTTCTCCATGTTTTCATGTAGTTGTGTAGACAATAACTGTAATGACCTGAACAGCTGAAAATCAGAGGATTCTGAATCACAAATACATTAAGCTACTGACTGTGGTTATAATGTATTTTGAGCAAATTTCTGCAGAACTATCCATCTGCAGATGTGTAATGAAAGCAAAAGGTCTTTGGAAATTCATCAGGCTGGGTTTTGATGGAAAGTGTCAACCACTGAAAATAGAAAAAGTTCTTTAATAATTTCTCAACTTCACCTTTGTAATAAACATATAAATATTAAAGCCCAGAAGTAGCTTTATTATTTGTTGGGAATACATTTATTTGAGAAACAAACCTACCAACATGTTTGTGCATTAGATTGGCCTTTAAGAAAGAGAAATTTTCAGTAACTATGGCACAAAATCTCTTGACTATTAAATATATTGGATTGTTTCCACATAAATATCCACTGTTTAGCAAGAGCTCCTTTCCTTGGAGATATGCAGACTCCCACAGAATAATAAATGTACCATCCAATATTCTACTAATGATATCTAGAAAGCAATTTGTGTGGAGATTATTTCCTCTGGAAAGTTGACTGCTGAAGGTGTGTGTTGCACTCCTGAGGGTGCATAACTTTACTTATTATTTAACGAAACTTCTGGACCTCAGTGATGAAACTTTAATTAAATAACCTCCTAAATGGATTCTTCTGTTTGACCTTATGCCGTTTCATAGACTTAGTTTGCACAAGGGAGTTCACCACTAGTCCACTCAATTCGAATCTCATATAGTTCTATTCTGCTATAATGTTTTTCTAAGGAGTGCTGCTATTTGCACAATAACATCTGTTTTCTTTCCTCTGTATTGTAGATTTATTTGTACAGGTATGGAGCTTGCTACAGAAAAGCCAGAAATCACATTTCATCCTCACAAAGACTTCACTATGGTTGTTTTCCATTTTTCCCAAGACCAACTTGGTGTTCAAGACCAATACCATCTTGGGTTACTCTCATGATGAAAAAACAGACTAAAAAATTTGACTGCACAAATTACTCAGCAGTAAAGATCCCCTAGTACAATGATTTTAAAAATACATTTGAATTACAAAATTAAACTGAGTGGTTTGACCAGGAGTACTTACACACAGACCAGCAGAGGAACAAGGCATACAGTGGTATATATAGATCCAGCAGGGAACTAACTGTAAATATTCAGTGAAAAAGAAGTCAGACACAGTAGATAAGAAAACCATAATCTGTATTAATCAAATTAATTTTAGTTACAAACTGAAAAATATATTTAAAGTAATTTATGATGTTGGCTTTTTGCACTAATTAAGGTTTCATAATAAAAATAGATCAATAGACTGCTTTTCCAGGCATTTTCATCCAGATTTTAAAAGAACTTTATGTGCCTACTACCCTGTCAAAAGAGAAGCTATTAAGTAATTAGTATTTCAAAACCTATTGGTTTTATTACCTGAAGTATGATGAATTATTTAGGGTTTTTTTTACAGCAAAAGATAAGAGAAAGTAAAACAAGTTTTCTGTTGTACAAAATATGTCTTATTTGGTTGGGCTTGAATCTGTCCCCATGCACAGAAATATGTGAAAAATTAACCATATGAGGCCAAAATAGGATGACTATTGTCCTTAAAAACATTAAACTTCAAAGACATCTTATATTACTAGAATTCAAAAATAATATTTCAAGGCTTGAAATTACATTTTGAAGTAGAACAGAAAAAAATCTCATTCTTTGACAGGAGTATGTGAACTCAGCTCATTAAAACTTCTTTTGACAGGTTATATTAAGTGCTACAATTATGCCTAAATTTGGTTTAGCACAATATGTTAATTTTAAACAGTTTAAGAGATTGCATCTCTTCTGGTTATTTTCTCCCTGCTTTGAAAGTACTTTTCACTTCCACCCCAGCAGTAATCATAATTTTATATTGGAACTAACTGCATTTCTTTAGCTCTCATTTGCAAAGAACAATTTAATAGACACATTGGCCTTACTCTGGTGAAGTTCATAAGTTTATTCAAGTTTATTTAATTGACTATCACTAGGAGGACAGACAGGAGAGACCTAGAATGTGGCAAAAAATATTCAACAAGATGCTCTTTCCTTGGAAAGCAGCAACAAAATTCATACAACATCTGTGGCAAGAAGAACTGAGAGTCATGATTAAACATAAGGAGTTTTCTACATCGCACTTCCAGGTGCATAAGTGTAAGAGAGGTTCTTTTCCATAAGACAGAATTTGTAGACATGGAAGCAATCCTTATGCTCTTTGTTCAGGACCTTTCCCGGGGCGGGGGGGGG
>JAWWLZ010000177.1:7825587-7838557 GCA_035041345.1 Poliocrania exsul
GCCCTTTCCCGGGCCGGCCCCCCCCCCCCCCCCCCCCCAAGTGTATGGATCTGCAACAGCTAATCTAATAGAGACAACTGGAAGAGAGATTAGAAAAAATATGAACCTTTGAACTGAACTGAAAAAAAAACCCACCTGATGATACAGAGTTGTGCATTTTGGGTTAATGCAGAAGGTAGTGCTTCACTATACATTTTCTTTTACAGAGAAAAGAACAATGATTTTAATTTTCTCTTTTGAAAGGTGCTATAATATTGGGATCACCCTCTCTTGGGGTGATGTAGATCAGCTTTGCGGCGGTCGAGGAGGCAGAGACACTCAGGCTGCAGCGTGATCAGAAGACACATTCTGTCTGAACATTTCTGACTTAAACAAAGGAATTAACTTGACTGTCAAGCACTAAAATAAAGAGGTTTGTTTGATGGTATATTTCTTCACTGTGAGTAAATAACTTTGTGTCAGAATCCCACAGAAGTATTGATGACTAGATTAAAATTAGTAATAGAGTTGCAAGAGATGGGCCAAGATTTTCCTATGAAATTTTAACAAATCAAATTATTAAATAATATTATTCTTTTTGCTGCCCTGGATTTTTATCCCAAAATTTAAATAAAAAATATTGTATGTTATAGACTTGATTTCTTAAAGGAAGTATAGCAGACAGAATGTGAAACTTTGGGACCAGTAGGAATAGCAAATTACTTTCAAAAAACATCCGAAAGTGCCTTTTCCACTTGACCGCCATCTTGCTGATGGAGGAGAACAGTCAGTTCTTGCTGAGCCTTACAATGGAACTCAATGCTGAAGTACAGTAACTTCTAACGACTGTTCAATGTCTTTAATTATTTTCCTTTGTGCTTTCTTTGCATGTTGGAAATAAACAAAGAAGCCAGTGCTGTGTTAAGTTTTTAAATCTATTTTATCAAAATGCTAATTAAGTGTCTTTCTTAAAATGTCAAAGTGTGCCAGTTAAAACTGGGACAATTTTTATCTCCACTTTTGTACACCAAAAAGTCTCTAAATCTTGACCGTCTTTAAAATTAGCTTTAAGAGACCAAAATCAGAATCTAAATATTATAATAGTTTAGAATTAGAATTTTTTCTCTCATAAGACTGAGTTCTCCTGAGCACACTCACTGTTGGAGAACTGCATTTTCTTACAGCACATCACATAGAGGAGGTCTTTGTACCTATTGGTTCCTCCAGGCAGGTATCTGGATATGCTGACTTGACCCTTTTACACATGGTACCAGAATATAACCCTCCTCTCTAGCACAGAGGAGGCACAGGTAGAAGTTCTGGTAGTGGCTCATTTTAGTCTGAGGTGCTCAGGGATGTGTAAACATCTAAATACCCTTGAAAATATCAGCATGAGAAACTGGTCTGGGGAACTGATATCAGTAAAACTGTAGAGATTTACAGACATTGGAAACCTGGGCCAGGCAAAGAGAAGAACACCCAGATAAATCCTTTAGATCCCAAACATTAATATGCTGGATACTGGTATAACCCAAAAATATTTTTGATTTATCACCAGAGAATGCTATATCTGAAGAATTAAACAATCCTAAACTATTGGATTTGTTTATATCTGACCTGAAGGAGGATTTTTAAGCTTAGTATAGTGTGTGAGATACAGTTATATTTGAAATATGATTCATTTCAGACCATATTGTCTCAATTATCTGATGATACAAAGGTGGTTGTTGATGAGGTATCTGGCAAATACTCCACATCACTGCTACTGGCACGCTTATCTAGCAGATGTTTATAATGAAAGGCTGACAGTTTTTATGTGATAATTAAATCTTTTTAGTTGACAACTGCAGCTTAATTTAATTTTAATCAAGAGTAATAACCACCCATTATTGCTATTATGGTGAGGCTCCATTTTTACCTTGGGTCTGAAGCAAAAACGAACAAAGATTTTGCCTGTAGGTTTTAATCTCAAATATTTCTGATCTGAGATACTTTTCTAAATATACTAATTTTGAAATACTTCCAAACAATAAAGATATGAATGAAAAGGCAAAATCACAAATCAGTGGAAATGAATGTACAAAGAGGAAGTGGGTATGTGCTCCAAGAGCTGATGAGGAAACACAAATCCCATTTCATTAGTATTGTTAGGAACAGTGAAGAGCGATGAGTTCAAGGTGCAGTTTGCTCAGTCATTCCCCAGACTGCTGTGAAGCCACATGATCCCTGTGGTTTTTTGGAGCCTTTCTATAATAATTTCAGGTGTTACCCCTTAGGCCATGGTATGTCAGCCTCTGACCCAGAATGTCTCTCACAAAGCAAGAGCTCAAACACAATTGCTTCTTCCCAGAGGTCTGTGCCCAGCTGTCCCTATTCAGCCTATGGCTCAAGCAAGTTCACACCACTAGTTTAGAGCAGACAGATGTAAGAAATATCTAATATTTTAAATACGTAGAGTTTCTGCATGTATGTTTGCTTACCTCTGTGCTTTTTACCCATACAAAGTAAGAACTTCAGCAGAGGTGCCACTGAAAAATGAATTTCACAAAAATATCTCTCTTCTACCAAGAATCATGTAAGTAATTAGCCCAGAGAAAGCCAAGTGTGGGTAAGTAAGATTGATTCACATTCACTGATTGGACCTAGCAGGGTAGCTCAGGGCCACATCCAGGAACCAAGCCAGAAAAAGCACAGGAAACAAAGATTAAAGACAGACAGGTTCCTCACGAGATTTCTTGCTGCGCTTTGCTCCTGCTCACAGGCAGTTGTACGATCATCCCTCTTCTGAAAGTAGGTCTAGCTCCAGTGATCACTGCTGCTGACAGCAGGCCTGATATTTCATGTAATGCAAAACTGAGCATGTAAAACAGTTTCCTGTTTTGAAAAGCAAGCACAATTCAAATCAAATCAGACAATTCCTACAAACAACTATGTCTCCTCTTATTTCAAGATCAGCTAACAGAGGCCAAGGCAACACAGACTACACACTACATTTTTCCTATGAGGAACCTGCTATGGTTCATCAGAGAATATCAGAACATCCTCTACGCATCAGAGAAATGTAATGGGTAGGAAACTAGGTGATAAACTGAAGTCAAGTCTTCTGCCAGCAGATGCCAACTAATCTGCCCTCATGAAGTGACAAACTGACTCTTCCAGATTTTGCAATTGCTATAGTTGAGGCTCTGGCACCTGCCTGACCTCACTATTCTAGATATATGAAAATCTTGAAGTTAATTTCAAGCTGGTAGATAGGCTGTCTCAAAGAAAATAACTGTCATCAGTTTTAAAATTTCTAGCTGTAACAGTAGTGAGCATCTTAGATAATTTCCACATCCTCAGATATCTGTATTCTTGTGGCAGTTATATTCAGTTATTTCTCAGCAGCTTTGTGCATTGTTTACATACTGATACATATGTGTGTATTACACAAGCTAAATAAAGAGGTACACATTCTTCTCTCAATAGAAATAATATGAAAATATTACCAGGAAGTTTCTGAAATGGGATAGTGGCAGTTCAAGAACATTTCTACCAAAACAAAGTACAATGAATTTACCGATTCAGATGAACTTTGAAACTTGATTAAGTATGTATCTTCCAAACACAATAAGTTAAGACTGCTTATTTCTCATCAGCTGAGAAGATATAAAATGATTGTGTCTGTCCAACTAAACAAAACCCACAACAACTAAAGATATAACAGGAATTAAAAAAAATTATTTTTTAAGTAGTTGAAAGTTGGTTGGGAACTTTGTTTTCCAGAAAAAAAAAACAAACCAACAACAAACCAAACCAACCAACCAACCAAACAAACAAAAAAAAAACAAACAAAAAAACCAGGAGGGGGAGCAGACACTAAAAGGACGTCATACAACATTTGCTTCCATCAACAAATGAAGTTATGTCATAAAATGTGAAATGGTATAAAAGAGGTAAATTAAAAGAGTGGTCCCTTTCCTCTAGAAAAATAGAATATGGTACAGAACCTTTTTACTACAAATTTCAGATGTAATGGCCAAGTTTTGATTATACCCTTGATGTGTAACACTTATTGCTCTTTTCTGACTCAAATGACATCTGAAAGAATGAAGTTAAAAAATTACTTCTCTCTTTCCTAATGCAAAGCCTATTTTTAATATCAATGTGTATTTAGCCCTATTTTCAATTTCAATGTGCATTTAGTCCTTAATTACAGAAGATACCTCTGTAAAGAAAATAAATATTTGTGCTTTTTTTCCCTCAGATAGAAAATAGAATCACATTTAGCAATCATCAAACAATGTACCAGTGGCACACATAAGATTAAATTCAACATTTGATCTTTTCACAAGCACAATTAGTGTCAGTACCTTCACCAGAAGGTAAGTTCAAAAAGCTGTTCAAGTTCCAGTTTAGAGGTCCTGTTCACTCCTTCTACAAGAATGTACAGTATTACTGCAATAGATCACCAGAGCTGCTTTTCTCTGATGTATTGTTGCAATATATCATAAGAACAGTGTCTGGCAGGAACATGAATTTCAGACACAGGCTTACTTTATATGTTTTATTTGAGGATACTTAAGGAAAATCAATGTGGAGTTCAAAAGCTGGCATTGAAGCTTAAAAAATTCAGCAGACCCTTAAAATGCTAAAGGCATCACAAAAGTTTAAGAAACTATGAACTGTGAAGGATGAGATTGGCTACCCTCAGCTGATCATCTGGTGAATGGAATACGTAAAGATTTGGCTGGGTAAATTCTTCTAACTTCTAGTCCATCTCTGGAATCACTCTGAAGGTTGAAAAATCCCTCTGTTAGTCAGTCTTGCTTTTTCTTTCCCCAAAATAATTATAAATAAAGTACTGAATTTTTAGAAGCAAAATCAATTAGGTGGGGGTTTTTAATACTTCAGAAGGATACAATCACACACAACATATGAAAGCTTTAAAAACTGCCTAATTAACAAAGAAATTGTATGAAGTAAAGCATGTTTTATAATACAGCAACAGATAATAGCCATTGGCCCCCTCCGGGTCATACTAAAGAAGTCTCTGTCATGGAAGGATTTGAAATGGACTAATCAACAGACTTGACATCAGCTCCATGCTCAACCCTAGACCTAAAAACCTGATGATGATGCCCCAGTATTGTATATAAAAACACTGGTGTGGGGCTGATATGATGATAAATTCCAGGTTCAAACTGAAGGCTCCTGCCTGAGCCGTGCTGGTCAAAACCAGGGCCATCAGAGACATAGTACATTTTACTTTACACAGTTAGTTACCAGACTACATTTTTTCAGAAAGCAATGTCATATGAGCATTCTCATCAACAAATAAGCCTAACAGGCCCTTGCTCTTGAAATGAGTTTTATAATCTTGATGGGTTTCACAGATAAGGGTGACCATAATGTTGGGGTGTGAGTGTTTCTGCTATCCAGCCAGTTTGACTTGGTGTTTGCCACCCCATTTTTGCAGGGAACAGAGCTGAGCACATTTTACCAGTCACAGCATTCAGAGGCTAAAGTAAACCCTTCTATTTTGTGGTTCTGTCTGCATGAGTTTTCAAGGGATTCATAAACTTTAAGGCCAGGAGAACCATTAGATCATCACACTCAATCTCCAGTATACCACAGGCTATTACATCCAGTTACTCATCTATTGAGCTCAATAAAGCATAACCATCTTTCTCCTAAAGCACCAATCTTCATTTGAGGTATCAAGAGATAGACAATCTAATCTTTTCCTTGCTGTTTCTTTATAATCTGAAGGCTAATCTTCTTCACACTTAAAACTACTCGCACAAGTTGTCACTTGAATTTCTCTAGATCAGCTTCCAGGCATGACTCTCACCTGCTCATCTCAGCAAGATTAAAGGTTCTCACACGAAAATAGTTGCAAACTGCAATCAAATCATCGTCTCTCCCTAAGATGCTAAATAGATTTGAATTCTTTAAGTCTTTCACAGCAGCATATTTTTTCAGCTCCTGTGGTTCTTTCTATACCAATGTAAGAGGTTCAGCAACTTACAATGTATATTCATACTAAAAATGTATAAAGTATTGCTTCATCTGTCTCAGCAATGCTGGACAATCAGGTAAAAATAATCTCCTAAATCCATATACTGTACTCCTTCCAATATCTCCAGAGATAACTAATTCCATTTATTTTTGTATATGTATTTATTTATTTTGCAGGGAGACATGTCACATAAGGACCTCATGTTGAGTTGCCTCCTGATTCTGAGCCCTGAAATTACTCATTGAAATAACATCTAAGCTTTTCTGCTTTCCTTTAGAACAAACCAAATCAAAGCAACCTTGTGCAGAGCATTTTAAAATTCATATTTCCACATATCAAAAAAAAAAAAAAAAAAAGGCAAGGCTTTAACAAAAAGTGTAGCAAGAGAAAGCCTGGATTTCTTTGCATACATCAGTCTGTACAGTACAGCACATTTTCATACGGCTTCCAAATAGGTGACAGCCAAATTTATTACAGGTTTGATCAGAATTCAGCCCAAACTGGTGGCTTCTTCTTTATTGCATAGTTTTCAGGCTCTGCCTCCCAGCACACTGAAGATGGAGGAGGCAATACTGACAGCAAAGTGCACCTCTCTCCAGGGAGAGTCCTGCAGAGAGCTCCGGAACTCCATCTATCGCCAGGATCCTGTTCCTGCCTGATTTCTTACTTGGTGCCTTATCAGTTTCAGCCGCAGTTCCCCATTCACTCTGAAGTGGATGTGTAGAGGTATATATAAGTGTAAAAAAGCTCAGATCTCTAACTCTGGGAACCTCTGACTTTTGCAAAGCTCTGGTGCCTGAGCGGGAAGAGGATCTGACCTTGCAGCTTTGCCATGCCACTGTGCTCCCTCTGCCAGGAACCTTCTGAAAAGGCGGGTGATGAGAATAATCAGGGGGAAATAGCTTCTCTCTTATTTGAACAGCCCAGGCTGTTCAGGTGCAGCAGTTATCACTAGGTCTTTTCTTAGCCAGCTGTTGGTTTGTGCCCTGTGCAGTGGCTTCTGACATTTTCCCATGAAGCTGCATTTCACCTGCTGAATAGCCCTATTTTCACATAGCATGATAGTGCAAGCACAGCTGCCATTCTTGTGAGACTTGTGAGTCTGTGTGAGGGTCCTATCCTGCACACTGTTTGAGCTGCAGATGGAAAAAGGAGAGGATCATACTTCACACATCACAGGCTTCAAACAAGCAAAATCCCTCTATGGGGAAAACAACAGAACTATCCACCAGCATCATTAGATCACCCTGTATTTAAAAATCAAGCTTTTTAAATTCTCTACATGTTGCCTTCCACTACAGGAAAATCAGAACATTGTGAAGAATGTGTATGCAGACTCCCCACCCTCCTGGGCTGGGTAGAGCAAGGATGCAGCAGCAGCAAGACACCAGCATGGGCTTGTCATTTCACAGAAAGTGATAGTTGGTACTATCCTGCTTCTGCATCAGGGTCCAAAGAGGTTGAATCTCTGAAAGCATCAGTAGCAGTTTAGAGTTTTAATTTCTCTGCCTCTCAAATCCTGGCAAACTTATCATAGAAAAATTAAATCTGGATCTAAATAATTTGATTTGAGGATTTGTAGAAAAATGAAGGCAAATTATTAGAACTACTATGCTTTGTAATGCTTAAAACCTTTCCAAATTTGTACCAACCTCATAATAAAAACCAACCCCAAATGCAACACGCTGCCCTTGTATAAATTTGTATTTTGCCTTTGCCATTTCCCTGGCCTGCCAAAAACATATTAGTGCACTGAACTTGCAAAATTCAACAGCTGACCCAGGACTCGATAGACTGTCATCAAAGCAACAGCATACTGATATTAAAAGCAAGCATCCCATACGTGTTCTTGGTTTTACCCTTCTGACTTATACTGAATGGACCAAATCAATTAAATGAATTCATCATATCACAGGGAATAGAGCAGGATTCTGTGCTAAGTTCTCAGGAAAATCAATCAGTGATATTAGACTCTCAGTTACCCCAGAGGAAAAAAATAACTGTGGAGCCAGATACAGCCTCTGGGGAGATAGGTGTGTTCTTGCTCATCTCCAAAATGCTGCCCCATCCCCTTATGTAATACTTTGAAAATTAAGCAGAATGCGGACTATGACCCAAAGTAAAGTCCTGTCAGAGACAATGAGAAACTGGAATTTCATGCATAAGGGCAGCAAAATCAATGCAGGCACTGGAGGAGGATGTATGGTACCTGCAGAGAAAGAGTGGGAAGATTATGACTGAAGATGATGACTGCTACCATTTAGTTGTCGTCAGGAACCATAGAGAGAGGAGGAAAAAAATTAAATATTCACTAAGCAGTGTCCAGCCACGCCCTCATACAATACTTCTAAGTTTTTTAAAAAGAAATCCAGTAATAAGTGACCATTTAACATCTGTGAACATTATTTGGGACCAAGACTTCAAAATGCCTGTGATTTCCCAATGTTCTGCACTCACTATCATCCTGAAATACTTTCTTCCTACACCTTGGCAATGAGATAAGAGATGGTGGAAGGAGATAGAACTCCTATTCTGTTCAATGCTTGAGCAAATAATACAGGACAAGAAAACCAAATTATGTAATTTAAATTACATGTCAGAGAAGAATGTGCTTTTTTGTAATAACAACCAACAGAAAAAATAGAAGACAAATAGAGAAGTATTACTTTCATCACAGTCCCAAACCTTGTGAGCTATTATTTAAAGATGGGGAGCTATGTCCAGTAGAGAACTCAAAAGCAGAGACATAAGCCCATATTTAGGGCCTTACAGTTACAATACAACAGTTGGGAGAAGTGGAAGCCAAAAGGGTGAAAAAAAAATTAGGGAGCTGGAAGTTGATCCTGAGTCTATTAAATTTACATGTTAAGTATGAGACAGAGTTCTAACTCAATTTTTTTCTCTTCCTGAGCTTATACACTGTTCTACAAGCCAGGACAGCATGCTGGGAGGAAAACATGAAGTCTCTGCTTCTGATTTCTCTTTAGCACCTTTTGCTGCCAAGTGAAGGAAGAGTGCTCTCAGCTAAATGGATCTCTGGTGTAAACCCTGTGGTCCTTCTCACATGCTTAACAATGAGAGAGCTATTTCTGCTGTAACTAATATTCTCTGTTTACTTAAAAATGCATAAAACACATGGTTAATTTCCTTAATTACCCCCTATTGTCCACAGAATTACTTGAGGCAAGAACCAATATTACTGACATTTCTTTCCTCTCCTTTTCTTCACACAGGGGAGAACATTTCCTCAAAACTCTTGCTAGAGAAATGCCTACTGTGGTTCCTGGATATGTTATGATAGAAATCTTCAGTCAGATCTTTAAAAAGACTTCCTTCTTCAGGTGTTATTTTATAAATAGAAGATACAGAACAAATAAAGATATTTAAAAAAAGAAACCACTCTACATGTTCCTTATCTTCCAGCCATCGCTGTACTCTGCCATGGAAGGGAAAGAAGAAGAAAAAAACAAATCAAGAAGGAAAAAGGTGAATGACACAGTTTCAAAGAGTGTCCACTTTTCTTTCACCTATCAGTAGTTTGTCAGCAAATTACAATGAAATGCATGTTGTAAATACAGGAACAGGAACCTTGTGTGATCTTATGCAGGGAAACAAGCAAACACAAATTACAGAAAATAGCATCCAAACTGTTACCAAATGGATGCTATTTTCTACATATCATGTAAATACAATGAAATTATTCAGGCACATCAGATGTCTTAGACTTTTTCCATCTCTTAAATTATAAGGCTGTAAGCTATTTCACCTTATAAAGAACATAACATTCAGATAAACAAACTGAAAAGTTCCTTTTTCCCTTGCTTCTTCCCTTCCATTTCTGTGGAATTCCTTAACCACTATTTTAACCACTATTTTAACCAGATCCACAGGAATACCAATTCAATCCCTTCTGGCTGGAAGAGCTTAAAAGAGTATTTGAGACATCCCAAGTGCTGGTAGACCACCAGTTCACCTATTTTATGTGAAAACCAAGAGATGGGAACTCCAATAGAATCCTGGATATGTTTCTGTAACCCAAAATGGTTGTGGGAAAAGAAAGATATAGAACCACTGCTAGATGTAGTTTGTAAAGTTAACATAATTTTTGCATATTATCTGATTCTAAATGACAGGTGGAAGGCATCTCTAGATGTGACAGATATTCAGGTCTCATCCAGGGGCCTCATAATACATAGCTTAGGTGGGTTTCCATATGGAGAAAACACTATCCAGACATTTGAGGTGGTGTGGATTCTCCTTGGTGGCAAAGCACATGAAGCCTAGGAATCAATGTCCTTTAGCAGGTTGAATTCTTGGGCTCAGATTATAAACATCATTCATGTGCCACAGTTCTTAAATTCAAATATTGTGTGTAAATAATTCTTCCTCTATTTTAAAACATGCTGAGGGCCTACAAGTCTCAGTGGAAACTTTAGGTATTAAGAATAGACCTAGGAAAAAAATCAAATAAGAGCAGACCTGGATTTTCAGCTCTGCAATACAGATTTAGAGGGATAATTGTTCCTGAAGTATTTTTAAAAACAGATTTAGTAATTTAGATGCAGTGTCTCTCATTTCAAAAAGAATGTATTAATTTGATCCTGCCTGTAGAAATTCTCAGTGCTATAAAATTGATGAATGGATGTGTGATTGTGTGAGTGACGATGCTTACCTGATTGCACACTAAAGACACACAGAACTTTCTGAATGACCTTCATGGTGAAAAGCAAGGTTCTTTCAGACTTTTATATGGTAGACATTATGATAAATTTGAATCACAGATGCCCTAATAAATACCTTTTCCCCTAATAATTATATCATACTTTGGATTCTGTGCTAGTGATGTCTGCAGGGCTTTATTTGTGGGGAAGGGTAATACATTCAAACTTAACAACGAAACTTGCTATCATATTTTTGGTGGCTGATTTACATTTCTCTGTCATTAACATCCCAGAAGCACTTGGCTGTTTGTTGGTGGCAAGACCTTTGGCTCTGAAATTGCAGTGGAATATCAATCCTAAGGCTTACTGTCCATAAATCAATTTTAATTGCCATATTATAGCTCAGAAAATTCTGCTTTCATATTATAACTATACATGGCAAAGAACTTCAACAGCAAGATGTGATCCACAGATTTCATCCGAATCTAGGTCTGTTACATCTAAGATTTATCTCCTACTCTGCTTTTTGTTGCACTCCAGACATGTGAACCTGGCAAATACTGGGAAAGTTTTCCTTTCCTCTTAAAAAAGATAGACTATCTCTCATAATAGATCTCTATCTCTTTACCTTTTCTTGGTCTACAAATATGCCTAACGACAAATGACAGACAGTTTAGCCTCTATCTTGTTCATGAGATGCACAGAGAAAAAAAAATGTAGAGACTTATTTAATTTATAGCTATTTTATTAATATTAGTGCCTCAGAGGTTTTTTCATTTTTTGATTTGCATAGATTTTACAAGCAATTATAGTGAACGCAGATTTTAATGTATCAGTAAAAGTAACCCTAGTAGTTCAATGTTTACACAGACCAACCCCATCCTATATCGACCTCTCAAAATTCTGTTAGCTGTTTAGTCTTCTTTTCAAGGTAGAATTGTAGAATTACACCTTAAGGCCAACACCAGAAGATACAAACACAGGCAGAGTGACCTCCAAGTCTAGAACTTTGGAAGGCCTCCAAGGAGCCTGTGTGCTGCGAGGAAGACAAAGAAGATGAAATTGGGGTTCGAACTCCCCCAGACTCGATTCCCAACAGGGTGTGCCAGGGGGCAGAACAGGGATTGCATGGACATTATTATAAAAATCATAGAACCAGGGTAAAAAAGGTGCACATGTGGATATGTATTCCTGGAGCCTGGAGGTTGATTAAAGCTTCTGCTCTTTTATCTTATCTCCTACTCAACTGGCCTGGAGTTATTGCTCCACAGTCTTTAAGACAATACAAACACAAAACACTGTGCCTTTTCAATGTCACTAAGTACAAAGTAAGAGGGTCTCTTTGCTTCAGGCTCATTTAGTCCATATTCTCAAAGAAGAGGAAATACCCGAAATGTAGGAAGAGATTTTTACAGCCAAGTTCACTCCTTTGCTCCCTCAGACTAAATGTTTCTAATTATCCTAGCTGCCCCCAGGGAAAAGTTTTCCAATATCCAAGGTCAAGATCTTTCCTTGAACGAAAATGTAGGAAAGTATCTATAAGCATCTGCACATAGTTCTCCACCCTGATGAAAGACTTCCAAAGAGCAGGCAAAAATTAAGCAACTCACAAATAAAGTCAGTGTTTCTTCTCCCAGCCCAGGAAGACTCAGGTGAAGCTGATGTGCTTTGCCCTTTCCCTGACACACATACTCTATCCCAAGTGCTGGATGGACCAGGAAGAACCTAGAGAAGGTTATTTGTGAAGGGGGCTCATACTCAATATAAACAATTTCTGTTGTCATTGCTGCCAGAGGACATTATTATGTCAGTGAACTTAAAGCTGATAAGGAAAATATTTTCATCATCACTGTTCAAAGACTGTCCAGCTTCTGTATCTCCTACATAGACACAGAATAAACACTTTGTTATTCTATCCATAGGACTGCTCTCTCTAGATTATCCCTGCCGTCCCAGCAGTCACATGGAACCATTTGTGAAGATTTAATTTATAAAGAGCTCTGTAGAGGTTTTTTTGAGGGGGCAGGGGCTGGTTATTATTATTCACATTTACTGATTTGCAGAGCTCATCAGATTCAGTTTTTCATATATCCTTTGATATTTTTGAGGGTTTTCAAAGTCATGGGTGAACTGGAGAAAAAGCTAAAGCTGCTGTGTTCCACTCCAGCAGAGGGCGAGCAGGTGGCATTCCAACCAATTGGGAGGTCAGGAGTTCGACCATGCCCTAGATGGCATTCTGACCAATGGGAGGGCAGGAGTGGGGCCATGCCTAGGTGGCATTCTGACCAATAGGAGAGCAGAGGTTACACTTCACAGACAGAACATTAAC
>JAWWLZ010000177.1:7846035-7863770 GCA_035041345.1 Poliocrania exsul
ATACTGTCTCTGTGCATGTAAAGTGGATATTTACAGAACTATCTTGTTTGCAGAGGCAAGGAAGCCTTACACAGCTATTCAAGCACAATAAAGACAGAATATGTAAAATAATAATTATTTCTTAGTTCTTCTAGGTAATTTTGTTTGCTAATCCAGATGTATCACAGCATTTTCTCTACGTGGCCTGGGCTTACAGGTGCACTTTCCCAGGGATGTACCAATATGCCACAATTCATCTTTTTGGCAGGTAAGTCTACCTTAGAGGGGAAGAGATCACAAAATCAGCAGTCACTTGGACATATGGAGTGGACAGTTTAGGCAACCTGAAGTGTTGCAGCTTTTGGAGGTAGCAAAGGGAACATCTTTAAACGAACTATGCCAACTTTTGTGCCTATGAGGGCAAAGCTGTGTGCCAGAAAACCCATGCCACCATCTCCAGGCTAATGACCCTTCTCTTCCTTTCTGCTGTCCTTGAGATAATCCATCACAGACCTTGAACCTTACACTTAATTTTCCTGAGGCTAATTGACATAATTTTCCATCTAATCAGCAGGGCTCTGCCCCCCCCCCTGCTGCAGACAGCCACGATTAGCTCAGGTGTCCTGACTTTTTCTATCTCTGTGATTGTCCTCTCCTGAGACTACAGATAATGACGACTAACGACCAGACAGCCTTAAAAAAACAAGGAACATTCATTCAACACCAAAACATTTAAAAGAAAGCAGACTTTAACACCTTGGATGCACATTTAGCTTTCCAAGCTGCCCAGCTGGAAGCTGTAACCTCTCAGGTTTCCCAGGCTGGCTGTGTTCCTGGCAGCTGCTGGCAGCTGGCCACCAGCCCTTCTGCAGTTTGTTATCTCTTCAGTCAGAGCAGTTCGACTCTTCCATCTTCCTCAGTGACAGATATAGACTCCTGGAGGTGAGTCATTTCCCCAGTGCTGTTCTTGAGCCTGACAGTGCACACTAAAATGGAATTTCCCACAAAACCCCACGGAGGGAGAGCTTCACACCTGAATAACCCTCACGTTGTTATTCTCCCTCTTTGCCCTCACCTCAAGGACTGAGTATGCTGGTGAGGAAGGGCAGACAGAATAAATCCTTAGTTTCACAAAAATTCGACATCTGTTCCAAGAGGTTTCCCACAGGATAAAATTTATATTTTTTCTAACCAGATCTACATTTGATAAAAGTCTGGTATAACGTTTTGCATTCTCAAATATATTCAAGGGGCATTCTGATACATCAGCAATTTCAGAGTTCCTTTCAAATACTCTTGCCATCAAATCTAACCCCAATTCTCTGCCTATTGCTATCTGTTATAAAATTGAAACACCTTTCCTCATTTCAGACAAATAAAACAATCAAAGCTGTAGAAAACAGAAAATTCAGTAGACTGAAAAATAAATACAGTAAGTATTTTGTAGCAATATAAAGAAATATTAAATTTTTACTAAACTGCACAATGGTGTATTAATAACAAAATAAGTGGTCATTTGATATTCCTCTGTTCCTGGTGGCCAACTTGACAAAAAAGTTTGGAAAATGCTGAACTCTGTTTCTGAAACAAAGCTACTTTAAAGGCACTGAGGTATCAGCCTCTCCTTCCCCAGTCCTCCTCAAATCACCACTTCTCCTATTTTGTTATGATTTTATGACATTGTTATAATGACATGGTGTAACTTATCCCAAGACAAAGCCTCTACTGTAAGTCTAAACTGGCGATTCAGGAGACATTGTGCTACAAAAGGCTTCAGCTTTCCTTTCAGATTTTGTGCAGCAATGAAGACAGAGGAAGGTACAACCCATGATGTGCTATCTCCATGTCTCTAAATTATAAATATCAAAAATTAAAAGTGACCATAGGTTTTATGGGGAAAAAGTCCTTTAAACTTGCATGAAATGCCCAGGAGATATCTGCACAGTGTAATATGAAGAAGCTATGATTGAAAGGCGTTTCATAACTCCCTGTCCATTACAGAAGGAAAACACTTCAAGGACATTGTCATACCCTGACATCTTCAAAAGCAGACAAAAGTAAAAGAGCTCTGTCTTCTTTTAGTCCAAACAACAGTGCTATATCAGTCTCACTGAACTCAAGTTTTCTCTCCTAATAAGAATAATTTTGGTCAAAGCCCTCTCAGGAATCTTGAGAGGTTAGCCTTAAATTTTCTCCATATCCTTAGGTAAACCCCTGCTTAAACGTAATTGTCAGCATCTGGAAAGGTTTTGTCACAAAAATGGAGAACTGTTTCTCCAGATCCTCACAGTACATGATGTATTGTTAATTACTCGCCTTCTATGATGATGCATTTGTGATGACCAAAATATACATTCTAGGTGTCTTTGTCACTATCACCCAGAGTTGAGTTAACTTCAGTTTCTAGAATAACTTTGTAGGATGGTTATAAATGACATGGAACATCACTATTCCAGGAAAAGTTTTGTACACAAAGTACAAAGACTGTATCTAATTTTTTGAAAAACCATTTAGGGACAGTAAAGCATCTTTTTGCAAATACATGTATTTAATATAGACTTCCCAAAACAGTTCACAGAAAGGTTACCTACCTAATGACAGGCCATGACTGTCACACCATTAATCTCTAATTTGTTATTTTCTATACAACTTCTGGAGAAGAAGAATTTTTATTGCTCTACCAGAGGGATGAGTAAATAGATCACAGAAAAACCTAAATGACAAGAGCCTGCCTTTAACCTATCCACAGTTTCTAAGCTGCAACTATTACAGATACCCACAGTAACCTATAGCAGCTACTTCGTTTCTGAGAAAATGATGTATTAGCTATTGCATTTTCAACTTTGGCCTTTCTATTAATAGTTATCAAAATCTGCCTTTTACAGTCATCAATTTTATAGTGTGTCATTTTATGAAATGAGCTCTATTCCAGCTTTTTCCTGTCAGAGAGAAGGGACTGACAGAACCAGAATTCATCCTGTGGCATTTCTGAGCACACCTAGCTAGGAGGCTGATAAACAGAAGGCTTCCACCATGTTTCTCACCCGGACACCTTCATTTGATCCTCATCCCATTGCGGTAACCTGCCCAGTGCTAGATGAAGGGTAGGAGATTTGCAGAGGTTTCAAAACATCACCTGTTGGAGAGCCCATGTGTGCCCCCAAGATGTCTCTCAGGATCATCTGGGTGTCTGCCATAAACCAGAACAAACAGAGCTGGAAAACAGGAGACATTCTACTCTGATCCTGCTCACTAATGTTTGCAGTCAGCCATCTACGCCTTATCCCCATGCTTCTTTTGTACATTATGGGTTCCTTGAAATAGCTGCTGCTACTTTTTGTATTTTAGAGTAGTATAAAATAAGCAGAGGATGCATTGTGAGCTATTTTCAGAACTCCTATGTATGCTCATGCACCTCCTACCCTAAGTGTAGGTGGAAAGAAAAACCCCACTATCACTAGCACCTCCCAGCCTTGCAATGCTCTGAGTTTTGTTATTGTTTTTGTTCATGCTTCACAGATGGGCACTGGGTCACTGAGAAAATAAATGGTCCAAACCTAAAAGGAAACTTGGGAGAGTGGAAAAAATTGATGAATTGATGCAATTTTTCAGGAGACTCGTATTAGTAACTCAAATTTTGTGCTTTCTTTCCTCACTGACTAAAGTAGGTTGTTTCATAATTAAGCTTCCTGAACGATAAGTAATTACTTGGACAAACTATCAAGACAAGTGTTTTCAACAAAGATTAGAAAGACAAATCAAGTGTTGAGGAAAATATGTCACTTTTTCACATGGAAAGAAAAATGAATCCCATTGATACAGGGCAGAGGAGGGGAAGCGTGGGCTGGCACTGGTGACATCATGTCTATGAACAACTTATTGGTGGTTAAAGACATGCAGACTTGGAGCTCACAAAAGAGATTTTGATGGTCAAAGAAAACAGAGAAATACCTAAGACTTGTACGAAGAACCATACACAGTAAGTCCATTTGGAAATTACATAAAGGTGCAGATCAGTGAAGCAGGAAAAACATCAAGTGTAATAGCAAACATTATAATTATCCCAACTGGATCCAAACATGAGGAAGAAGATAGCACAAAAATTACCATAATTCTAGTTTTGAACTGTTGCATTTTCAGTTTTCCTTATGATTAATCCCTGTCTATATATATAAGGTGTATTTGCTCTGTCTATAAACCACATTGTAAGCATAACCATTCCTTTACAACACTGAAAGGTACAATAAGGGCCATAACACACAGGTTTTGTGCTGTTACATTCACTTGCACTTAAACATTTTAATCCCAAGTTGAGGTAAACTGAATCAGTAAACAGTGGTGCTGAAATCTAGAGTGACCTGGAAAACAGAAACTTGCTTTTGACAGCTAAGAGGATTAAGCTTAAAGAAATAAAAGTAAAATATAGCTATCTCCACATCTTCAGAGCTACACCTGGAATCCTGAATGCTAAGCTGACCATAAATAGTGTAAGAGTTCAGTTCATGCATCCCTTTCTCATGCAGCTATCCTGATATGTGTTTACCAATATTTGCTGCCCTCTATGTAGCACTCAGAACAGGAACTTCCTTGGGGTTAAGACTGTGAGGATAATCAGATAGAAAATCATATGAAAAGAGAACACATTCCTCTCTAGAGTAGAACTTTTTTTCCTAAGGCTTTCAATTTAATTTGTCTTCTCTCCATTTTTTTTTAATTTGCTCCTTAATTCAAAAAGAATTATAGAAATACAAGCAAGAATATTCCTAATCCCAGGGATACTACTGAGATGAAAAGCTCAGAGGCTGATGCTTGTAATGAAATAATCATCTGTGGGTCATGAAATTAATGGCACTTTTCTCAGTCTGGATCATTTGTGAAAGCAAGGAAGATCATGCCAAGAAACACATTTTGTCTTGTAGAGCATTTAGAAAATGTGCTGATTTCTTGGGGATGGCTACAACTGCCTGCCCATGGGAACTGGTTATTCAACCCACAAGTTCTCTCACTTTTGCCTTTTTCATCCTCTCCCCCATCCCACTGTGCGGAAGGGACCAAGCAGCTGAATTGGGCTGAGTTGCCGGCTGAGGTTAAATCACTACAAACTGCTAATTTACTATGAATTAGCTGGAGATAGGTCAAAGTACTGAAAATATTTTCAAGTAGAAAAATATCTTTTTAAAAGCACAATTAAAGCCTGGCTCTGCAGGTTTAACAATTACATCAATTTATGCATATCTGATTTTATGGGTGTTTGCCATTTATATTAAAGCTGCTTTTTACAGAGAAGCTTTGTTCATTTAAAGGTTGTTCTGGTAGAATTAGTTAGAGAGGTTGAATCCCTTTGAAGCATCAAGGGTAAAACAGGTTCGTTTCAGCAAGGTCAGTTTGCTTCTCTGGCTTCAGACTGTGCTTGATCAGATCAGCACAGAGCATGCTGCCACTGTCATTGGAATCCACTTCCAAACCAACTCACACTGCACATCTAAAAACAACTCTGAAACTGAACAAATATAGTGTAGTTTTTCATCTGTGATAAATTTTTATTTTTTATTTCCAACCAAAGGAGGTCTGATAGTTTACTTATGTGGGGAACTTTTAATTAAACATCTGCTCTGGGTGCTAAGCATTCCTTCCCTTTGCTGACAGGGACAGAAGAACTGTCTGCTCAAGTACCCATTTGGTCAATGTATTTTTAAAAAGACAGTAGCCAATTCTATTCTATGGTTTGGTATTAAGGAAACGCTAAGAAAGAAAATATTTATTAATTAATTAGCTACATATTGAAACTGGTTGGTGATGTTTTCATAAACTTCTCTGTGAGCAGAGTGCAGCTGGGAGCCTCATAGTCTGGGGACTTAAAAGATCTTGAGTAAACAGAAGTCAGACACTGCCTGCACAGGCTGTTGCTCAAGGAAGTTTTAAAAACCGTGGTCAGGTGTTATTAAAACAACACCTTCCTTTCACAGAAATTTTAGATAGAAAAATAACATTAAAGAATAATCTAAAGATGTAGGGGTTTTAAAAAATTTCATAATCTTTGACTTTGTTTGGCTTTTTATGTGCCTTTTTATTTTTTAGCAGGACTAAATGTATCAGAGTAAACTACAATAAACTTTTATTGACTATTTTAGTAAAATCTGTGAAATAAACTCTCAAGACAATGCATGTTTCAGTGGGTAACAAAAGATAGTGGGATAGCACATGTGATAATGGCATAATTTAAAAATCAAAAGATCTACCATATACAGATAGATCACAATAGATAATATAGGTAGAGGATTTCCCTTCCATCCCTAGAAAGCTTTTACTATTAAACAGAGCTGACAGAAGCGCAGGTCATGCTGTGTCAGTGTCTGATACTATTATTGGTGGTAGTTGTGCTGTCCTCCCCACCTTATCAGGAATATTTTGGGACTCTTATTTATAATAAATCAAGCAAGTGTGCTGGGAATTCCAAAAGCTACCTACTTTTTGTTGTGTTAGTATTTCTATTCAATTAAATATATCTTAAGCTGAAGTGTTCCAAAATGCTCCAGTTCCTTGACATTTTTGGGTTTGTAATTTGGAAATCATCACTTTCATTTCCACTGAGTAATTTGAATTTATCTAGCATGATTTACAAGTGGCTTAGAAGAGTTTGAAAAAATATAAGGACCTAGTTAAAAGTAGTCTCTCAGTTTCTCTTTGCTGTGTTAAGTCCTTGTCAATATCAATAATTTCACAGAAATTGTCATAGAGTGTCTTGCAAGATTGGAAAGACCTATAATTTAAGTTTCTTTCAGGCTTTCAAAGGTTGAAGAACATTATACCTTGAAACCCAAGGTCTTTCCTTTCTCCGTGCAGAGTTCTGTCATTGTACAATACTGTAATTCTACATTTTCTTATAATATACACCACTAACCAAGGGGTTTCCTCTTGAGGAGTCCCATGGTTCCCCATTCCTCAGGAATGCTTATAAAACACAACAACAATCAGTGTTTAAATGATGGTCAAAACATCTCACTGCAACAAACTCCCTGGGACTTTTTTATGCAGAGTAAAGGAAAGTAGAGTTTAGAAATCAGTCTTTGTAGCTAAAATTAGGATGGAAAACAAGTTCTTACCATGTCCTTGGTAATCTTCCTTTTTGTAGTCCATATCATCATAGCGGCAGGTTAACATGCATTCAAATATTAACAACATAAATAGTAGTGAATGAAGTTTCTTTACAGTTGTGGCCAGCTCTGTGAGGAATATGATTACCCAAAACAATTTTGTTTTTTACGTTTGTCATTCCAAGGTAGTTACTTCTTAGCTATTTCTTTCTATAGACTGTAAATTCTGTCATTTGTCATGTAAACCATTCAGAGGAAATAAAATTTTAATGGAGTTGGTAGTTTCACAAAACTGAGTAGTTTACTTCCCACCAGCTTTTTAATGCAAGGAATGCACTTTTTCACCGAACTATTCAGATTAGGCAGTGTTTTCTTTTAGGGTTATCACTGCAGGTTTCTATAAATCTGCAGAACTAGTGTGGCTGTTTTCTAGAAATTCCTCATTAGTGGCCTTGATGACTGAGTAGTGAGCAAGTTTTTACAATCACAGACACGCTCAGCCAGAAGGACAGATCTGGAATTCAAAGCAAGGCTGTATAATTGGAGAGACAATCAGGAAGAAGAAGAAAAAAAAGATACAGTTTCATAAAGGCAAGTGCAGCACTTCACAGAGAAAAGTAATCATCTGCACAAATGCCAGGTGAGGGACTGGAGGTGAAGGAGCAGGCCAAGAGAGCAGGAGGTAGATAATAACATTGCACAGAAGCTACTGAGAGAAAGGCAAAAATACACTCAGATGTATGAACAAGTGTTACGTGAGAGATGTGTGAAGTGCAACAATGTTCTGCTGCCCAGCAGGACAGCCTTGAGAAGTTACTGTATCTGGCATAAGATATGCTGCAGTTCAAGGGAGACCGAGCTGGGTCTGCTGGATGGAAGCCAGAGAAGGTGAGAATAACCAGCACCTCAGGAAATGTTAGCAAATATAGGAAAAAAGTGCCAGAATGTCATTTATCTTGGCTAGGGGAGACAAGATGCCCACAATAGTTGTACTCGAGTATATAAAAGTTTCCCCACAACGTGGGAGTAATCTATTTGGGATAAAGAGAAGTAGTAACAGGTTCAAGTTGAAGTGAGAGAGGATGTCTAACCTGCATCTTTCCCCACTGTGAAACCCTGACAGAAACTCTACAAGCTCCATAGGCAGTTGCCATAGCTAGAGATTTGAGTTTTGTCACAAATAAGGCAGGTATAGTTTGTCCTGTCCTGAAGCGTGAAGATGAGCTCAGTGACACCTTACAATTTCCTTTAGTCTGGATTTCCACAGTCTGGGAGTAAGGCAGTCAGTTACCCCATTCATTAAAAAAAAAAAAAAAAGAAAAGACAAGACATTGTTCATTGATCCTGTTTGTGGTTTTAATTACATAATTCATCTCACATGAGCCCTTTGTAATGACTAAAAGGATTTAAATACTAGAAGTGAACTTCAAACAAAAACAATGTATTCACTGTGCAAGTCTGCCTCCCATTTACAAATATAACCTACCAAAAATAACATGCAAATATACAAAGCGAGTATAAGGAAGGGAGTAAAATAGAAAGCAACCACTTTGTCTGATTTTCCTCTTTTCATCACACATTTATGAGTATAAATTAGATTTTTTTTGTGAACCACAGGTGGGTCAGTGCAAGACAGACTGTGGTGGGTTAAAGTCCCATGTATGAAATAAATATATTCCATTATTAGACTGCTCAAACATCAGAGAAAGGAATGGTGACATGGGTCACAATTTGATTTTGGTTTTATCTTTGAATTTGTCTAACGTTGACTTCTTTCCAAGCTGCCATGCCATTACTTTCCTGTGAAGATTGCAGGGCCATTAGTCACCTCGATTATGATTCAGGACACTCTAAAGTGAAGCAAAATAGGTAACACTGTGCACACTTTTAAGTGCTTATTTTGAGAAAAAAAACCCATACCTCTCTCATAACACTTACTTCTTCATTTCGAGCTTTAATTGATGTCACACTGACCCATGCTAGCTGGAGAGGACTGCACATTATACAAATGCAATAGGTGAAGAGACCGTCATAGTAGGCAATAACAGAGAAGCACTGAAAATTGGTTAGTTCCTGATTCATGCCTTCTGAACACTGCATATTTGAAGGTATAGTCAGTAGTGATACCTACAGGAATGGGTATAAACTGTTATTCAACCTGTTTTCTATCCTATAGGATTAAAATACAGACAATTCTGCAATACACATCTACATGAGCTACTCATCCACCCTTTTTTTTAGGGGAAACTGAGACTACAAGCACTCCTAGTACATAGTTCATCTTATCATAATAAAAGAAATGACCTTTTATCTCCACCCTCCCTCAAGATTTGGAGAAGTCTTGACTGGATTTATGCAACTAAAGTGACAACGTTCTGTGATTTCTGCTCCTATTACTGACATCACAAACAAGTCAGTGAAACAGCTATTTAGATGTTGCATCTCCAGCTGAGCTGGTTGCTACTGGGGTGGAGACAAAAAATCCTGCTATATATAAGCAGGTGAAATTTACTCCTTATGTCTTTATCAAGCCTAACAGCAACGATTGTTGTTCTTTTTCCCAGTGGATTCTGTTTTCTCTGAGATGCTCTGAGGAATTTTGCATTGTGTTTCAGCTAACAAGTAATTGTTAATTGCATCTCACCTACCCTGATTTAACATACATGGATCAACCCTTCCATATGACTTCATCCAGGGCCTCTTTTCAGATTAAACACAACGCCTGCAAGGCTTGATCTCCTCAGCCATTTCTCTAGACAAACATTTCAGATGCAGAATTTCTCACTGGATGGGCATGACAACTGCTCTGAGATTTACAGGTGTCTTCACGTGAGCTCAAAGTTCTCAAGCAATTTAGTGCTGAACTAACTGGCATAACATTCTTGTCACCTTCCCTGACACAAAAAAAGCTGTTCAGTCAGTTCTGCCTTAGGCCTAGTTCTAAAACAGGTAAAATTACAGGTAAGTTGTGTCATTTGTATGCAGATATCACAGAATTCTTCAGTGCAACAAAGCTCCTTTTCTCTACTGAGCCAGTTTGACCCAGGCTTAATTGTACCTCAATACTCCATGGATCACAGCATGAAAGCAGCAAGCAGGAGTAAGACAATGCTGTATCCATGGGGTACTTGGAACAGAGCAGTAGGGCACATCTAGTGATGGCAAATACCCCTGTCTGACAGTCTCCCAAAATATGCACCCCAAAGCAGTGTTTTGCCTGGAGGTTTGTGGCACTCATTTAGCAGGGATAACTTTTTCTATCCCACTAGAGGAAACAAGAAGTTTAAAGAGTGCCATCAAAATGTGCATGCTGCTTCCAAACAGCTTGAGAGTGAGTGGTCAGGCTCCTGACACTGCACTGACTTTGTTGTCAGTGCCTCTGGTTCAGACTGTAAGACAAACACATGGAGTTTTTACATCATGAGCATGGGATGAAAGTCTAAAAAGCCCTGTATGCTTCTGCCACATAAGTGATCACTCTCTTAAAGAAATCCAAATACACTCACACAACAGAGAAAGCAAAAGCAAACAAATAAAATGGTAAATAAAACATTCTGCCTGGAATCGGAGTATCCTCACTTCTCAGCTGCCAACAAAGACAATCCAGAAAAATGCTAGTATATGGCACCTTTCAGCTGGATATGAACTCCCTTGGATATGCAAGACAGTCTAAAAATTTCAACTCAGTATTTCACATAAAGAGAATTCATAGGAAAAAAAGTCAATAAATAAATGCACATTCATATATGAAAGACTACAAAGTAATTAAGAATTCAATTGCTTCCCACATACCCTAATTTACACCAATAAATGTGCATGGTTAGTTTATATCTGGAGTGGCACAAGCACTGGAGCACAAGCCAACCACACTTACTAGGGCAGCACAGTTCTGATAGTCCTGCTTAAGTGAGAAGACAAGGGTTATTCAGATACAACTGAAATTTAAGGTTATACACTTATTCTAAGTATGCGATTAATTGAACTGCAAACATACTTAATGCATGCTAAGCACCTACACACCTTTGCTAATCTGGCCTCAGGCTTTGCGGCTGTCAAAAGTAACATAATGATTTGCACAGTAACAATACAAGGAAATAAACTAAATAACGTTTTAAAGATTTTTCAATAGTGGTCATGTGTAAGACTGCAAATTAAAGCCACTGACCAAGGCATAAAATTTTCTGTATCAATCACAATTCCCTTGAGACAATCAGTCCTCCCATCACCTTTTGACTTCTGTTTGCCATATCAGTTTTACTTTGCAATAGCTCAGTTTCTAATATCTCCAGACTCTTTCATCAATTCCACCTTTTTTCAGATGTTTTCTGAGCTTTTTTTCATTTATTTCAACCCTTCCCACCCAGAATCAGCTGCTATGTCTCCCTGTTTATGCTCTCTTCCAGAAAGTGCTGGCCTTGGGCCTCCACCTCCCCCACACCAGAGCAACAAGCCTGCCCTCCAGAAGATTGTAAACTCAGGAATGGTTTAAAACAGTCAAATATTCTATAGTGAAAGCAACTTAGTTTTTATGAAATTGTATGTTTATGTCCACAGAATCAGCATACAGTTTTTCTTATCTCTGGAATGTAATAAAAGTTAGGAGCAAAGGGAGTTGCAATTGGACAGCAGGAAGGGCAAAACCTCTCCAAAGGGGGCGAAAGTGTTGGTGTTTCCATAGAACTACACAAAGAAAAAAAATACAACCAGATGGGCTCTATTCAAAAATCACTGGCTTATTAAAAAAAACCCAAAACAAACAAAAAAAACAAACCACAAAACAAAAACAAAAAAACCCCCACAACAACAACAAACAACCCAACCCACCAACCAATCAAACAAAAAGCCTAGGCAAGGTACTTTAAATGCATGAAACCTTAATGTAAGACATAAACCATGGACAAGATGAGATCAACAGCATGCCCATTGGAAGCACCTGACAAATTTATGCAGAGTGACACCCGAATGATTCAGGTTCCAGCCTGGTGTCAGACACTTTCAGCAGTGCCATGTGGCAAGCCTGGCATGAGCTTCATGCTGTGTTCTTGAGTCATCTCTCAGAGCCAGGGATGCTGGCAGAGGTTTGCTCCCCTTCCTGCCTGGGTTTTAACTGATCAGCAGTGCTTGACAGGAACATCCAAACAGCACAATGCTCCTCTCCAGCCCCTCCTGACAAACCTCTTCAGGGTGCCATTCCCCATATCTCCCCTTCCCAGAAGCACACTGCATAATACAAAATTCCAGTACCAGAATCAACATGTCAGCTCAGACTGGAAAGATGAATTTGTTAATCTCTGTGGTGCTGTGTACGTTTCCTGGTTTGCCACTCTTACTCCCACAGGACCTCAATAATATTGCTTGACATTTAGGTTTACCATGGAAAGACCCGGACTACAGTAATAAACCTCTGCAGTTCCTGATGAGTATAATTCTTCCCACCTGTGAAGCAGTTTGGGGCACACCAGTCAGCTGGGATCCCTGTGAGGATTAGACACAACATCAGCTGCTCAGGCACCTACAAAAAACACCATGTCAAAAACACAAACAGCCTTCTTCAGTAGACAACAAAGACCTGAGCCATGTATTTTGGCTTACAGTTTTAGAATCTAATGTCTAAATTCTGCCTCAGTCCAGACTTAGGCACAGAACTGTTTTCCAGATCTAGCCCTAAGAACTTGTAAAGAGTAATCTGGAATCGCAAATGCTGTATTTTATAATCATAAGTGGCATCTATGCTCATATATGCCATATGTACTATTCCCTTATGCTGTTCTGTTCTCATGCCTAATAGAATTATTACAGATTTACAACTGATTTCAGACAGTAAAAGATTAGAATCTGATCCAGGCAATGCACAGAACTGTCATTCAGGGTCATAAAAACAGAGTTTTTGTAAAAACCTTCACTGTGTGATATACCTAGTAAACCACAGAGGAGAGGAAGGCTGGAGTAATTCTTTTTAAAATGTATATTATCTTCCTATTAGATGTAGCTCTAAACCTTGCTTTTATCTCTGAAAGTCCCTAACCTCTGGCAAGTTTCAGATTCCAAATTTAGAACAGCATCTGAATTTTGCAGCTGGTCTCTCCATTCATAATGAGCCAAGTCAAAACTAAATACATCCAAATTAGAGGGGAGTATCAAACTCTGGACTCACATTCGAGTTGTGTATCAGAGGTCTCTTTCAAATGCTCATCATGTACCTGTAGTCATAATGTACAACAATCTATAAAAATCAGCCTGCTCTTTTTTCAGAGTAAACTCAGGTAATCCTGCACCAAACAGTTATTAGTGATATTCAGCATAAGCTGTCACATAAATTAATTTTAATACAAATGAATCAGTCTAAGCACCAGACACTTATGATTCATAGAAGGGCGGAGATCAGATCTGCACACAGACAAGAGCTACTGGAAGTGAATAAAAGAAAAGCCATTACTCCTCCATGAGTCTGTCATTTGCTTTGTCAATTCTGTTAAAAACAGCAACAACAAAATAAAAACCTCAAACCAACAAACCCACAAACAACTCACATAAAATTCTTCCCTAGAGAGAACCCCAAAGTTCAGTGGCTCCTCCCATTTCTATTTGCAGCTTTTTTCTCCTAATGTCAACTCCATCTGTCTTCCACAGGCACTTAATATCTTTTGAATTGTCTATTTAATCACTTGCAGGTTTATCCCCTTGTTTGGCTGCAGTTTGCCCTTCATTTGTCAGCTTCGGTGTTTGCCACTCAGAGTGTTCTCCCTCCCCCAGGCCCAGAGTTTTTCCCTCCCTTTCAGTATACTGCATTTTATCAGGTCGTTCTTCTGTTGTCCTGAGGTTGCTTTTTCTTCCACCCAACGTAATTCATTTCTGCTTGGGAGGAACTGTCTTTGTAAGCATATGCATCCAATTGCTCTGTCTCCTTTTCCATCCCTAGTTTTACACAGAGTCCTGTCTCTGGTCTGTTCTACAGGATGTCCTCAGAGCCTGCTCCCCATTCTCCTGGCATATTTGTCCCTATAACGAGACATTCTGATTTTTACTTGGAGTAGAGAAGGACTTAAGTTCACAGTAAATTTCTCTGCAAGTCACAGCCATTTGTTTAGTGCAGAGCTGTTGCCACATGGTGATTTATATGATTTTTTTAAGAACCATTTTGCATTATTCATTTCCAAATAAAAAAATAATAAATTGCCAAGAAGCACACTCAAACTCCATTCCCTCATTCACATTCACTCATATAAGGGAATGCTGATCTGTACAGCTTTCTTCTCCTTTATGCATAGAGATTCTAAACAAATACTTTTATTCCTCTTCTAATTATGCATCCTGAGTCACAGGGTAGTACATAACTATTCAACTCAATGTAAATCTTCACTGCTGGAACACCCTTGGTATTTCCTTCTGGCTGCTACAACAGTCTATCCATGAATACTGTATTTTCCAGGAACTACAGAGAAAATCAACCAAACATTATCCAAAGTAAGCAAATTTCCTTTGCTTTTCCCTACCTGCTTCATCATCCTCAGGACTTGCACTTAGTGTCAGTGTGATTCCACTTTAGGAAGAAGCAGCATTTCTATCAATAGTCAATTAGAGGTGTCAGTCTTATTTTGACTGCCTCCCTCCAGAGTCCTGACTAGATGGATGCATTTTTGCAAATGTGGGAATCTGTGCCCCTGGACAACATAACCCTGGTTTCACTGTGTTTTAATCTGAGCCCAGAGCACTCTGGGACATGATTTGAAGATTTTATACAGATATATTCAGTAAAGCCCAGTTATGTTTTGCATTGTTCTGCATCTGTGTAAACAGATATGTGGTGTTGCCATTCAATGTCAAGTCATAAGGAACCTAATAGAGCTACCAAAAAATTTAGCTACAACTGCAACAACAGTGTTTAATTTCCCAGATGATCAGAAACACCTTCTAGAAATATTTATGCACTGTCCAGTTTCTGTGTTTGGGAGCCTCTAGGAACAAGTTTCATATGAAGCTTTGATTCAATGCCTGAGATAAAATATTTACCTACTTTGTTAAAACAATTGTCCAACTGTCAGTCAGAGGGAGTAGAAAAACTAGTATCTTACTTTTGAAACATCCTCAGGTGCCACTCTGGCAAGGAAAAACAAAACAAAAAATTTACAAATTTGCCATTTGTAACATCTCTTTTTATTTTTGTCAGAAGGTATACACACATGTGCTTTCTTCACCACTCCATGAAGAAAATGAAGTAAAATTTGTAAAACAAGTAATTCTAAGAATTCTGATATAAATTTTTGCTCTAAATCTTAAGAAAATGAAAAAATACATAGAAGTGCTTAATATAGTTTGCTATCTTACAGTATATGGAAGTCAAGATGAACTCAGTTGTAGGCCAGCATATCCACTGTAACTTTTCATCATGAACTCTAGCTCCACCATGATCTGAAAACGCTGAAGACTCAAATTCTTTAGCAAAATTTAATAACTGCAGTCTCTTGGCCCAGCACCAGCAAGACTTTTTTACAGCTGAGCCACTGCAAGACTTAATGGCCAGACCTTAAAAAAATACTGAAAATCCAACACGCTGAGCTCTGTGAGACATGCTTATTAATTCACATTTGAAAATTATTACTTTTGATGCAGAAATCTTCAGAGTTTTCCATTTAAGTGTCAAAGAGCTGCCCCATTCTAACAGCTTCACATGTTCACTACGGCAGTCTTAAGTAGGAGCTTGGTGTCTGTTTCCTGAGACTGATCAGAGCTGAGTGCAGCGTACAGCAAGCAATCACATCCCAGAGAAGGGTTATTCTAAATCAAAATAATTGCTCAGGCTGACCTTCTTATATGCTTGTTTTTCAAAGCTGTCTGTCCTTGAATAATTACAGAGTACCTAATTTGGAAATCTTTTCCTACCAAAGATGTGCTTTCTGATATGCATCCTCTCTGGAAACACCCAATTATTACAGAATCAATCGTGGCTTAGTTATAGTTATAAGAGGTAATTAGTCAAAGGACTGCAGCAATTAGAAGGCCTCTGTCTTTGCTTTCCAAAAGTCACATGAAGAACTCTGTGCCTTGCTCTCATGTCTTTAAAAGCCAAATAAATATGTTAATTCCAATTCTCGTACAAGTAATGACATTTTCTTGGGGTTTATTCAGTGACTTTAAATCAGCAATCAAACATAAAATTGTAAGAATTATTTTAAAGGTGAAATAGCATTTAGTTATCTCCTACCCATTGATGGGAGTAGTTTCAAGGGGTTACTCAGTGATATTAAAATGAATAGTGTGAGCTTGTTACAAGAAGAAAAAGAAAAGCACAGCAAAGCACTGCCAGTATATCTATTGCCTTCAAAAGTGTAAGCCAAAAAGCCCTTCTTTTCACTAAAATACATTAATCATCAGACAATGATTTCACAGGGTGCAATGATCAGTCTAACATAAAGTCTGTATATACTGTGGCCCAGAGTACAAAACCACAAGGACACATCTCAGCCAAGGCTCCATCAGATGTCCCCTTTCAGATCACAATTTCAGCTTCTAGAAACAACTTCCAACTGAAGACAAAGCAGCCTATACCCCAAGATAATTGGTCACACATAAGCTCAAGTAGATAAGGGGAACCAAAACTTCCCTTTCCCCCATCTCTATAACAGCTTCCCCTGCTCTTCTATAAGAACATAAGCTTTCAGCCAGGTGATATCTGAATATGTAGTAGCTCTTTCTATGTCACACAACCATTTTGTCATCCTTACAAAAGCTTATCATGAAAGTGCCCCAGTTTGTTTCAATTCAGTAATGTTGGAAGCACTAACTACCTTGCTCCTTAAGAGGAGGCCACATATTGTAACCTGATTAAGCATCCAAAGTGAAAATGCCATGAGGAGCATTCTTGGTAGAAGTGTAAAAATTCCTCTCGTTGATAAATAGAGCCATAAAAATAGCTTGGATTTATCAATATGGGTAACAAATGTGAGCAAACCAGAACTCTTTAAGAAAATATTGTGTTCCACATCAATTCTGGCATGAATTTGATTTCACCACATGTAAGGTGATCAGTGCAGGATACTTAATGCAAGGAACTCTCTGTTTTCCTGATCTCACTGGGAGTTACATGTGACTATATAAATCTTGTCAGAAGTAAACACATTCAACTGTCAATTTTCATTTTCTCATGAAGCTTTTCTTTGTGAAAGGGAGGAATTTTTTTCCAACAAAGTTGAAGCTAACTCAAAATATTTTACTCAGTCTTTGACTATGTCTGCTGACATTTTCCTTACTGAATGTCTGATTTTCACACAATACTCCATCAGAAATGGAAAATTATACATACATGACAAAACACCAGATAGACATGCTTATGAGTTCTTCCTCAAAAATTGCATTGTGTTAAAAAAGCAAAACAAACATGCACCAAAACTGTCCATAGGTCGAACTAATAAAAAAATAACTTTAGGTCTTAAAAAGATGTTCTCAAAAATACTTTCTTGAAGCCTAATGATTGCTAGTATTGCCAAATACAATTGATATCACTAGTTTACTAGAATAATGTGTCTTCAAAGTAATGTATTCCACTTGATAAAACTCTGGCCAAAAACCACATCAAAATGTTTTGAATATCCACATGCAAAGCTTTTTCCTTACTGGTTTCTCATAAAACACTAAATAAAAAGAATCAGTAATTAATTAGGGCTG
>JAWWLZ010000177.1:7873424-7885053 GCA_035041345.1 Poliocrania exsul
GAGACACTGAAATGTTACCTTTGTCTAAGATTAAGAAAAGAACTGGAAGAGTTTTAAGCACATGATACTTTGTACTTGAAGGATTGCACCCAAAGTACCCTTGAGAAAGAATTATAAGAGGAGCTATGATCAGAACTGTGACATCCCTCATTTTAATTTTGCTAGGAAGAAATGGAAATACAGAGGATGGCAACTCTGGCACTTTGGGGTATGATTATCAAGCTCAGTGGCCTTGCCTGGACCTTTTGGATGAGGTCCAGGCATAACTAGTGAGCAATCAAACTTTACCAAGGACATCATGAGACAGTTAAAAACCCCAAGATTCATTGTAGTCCCAGTGAGTCACTAGCTGTGACTATATTTTCACAAATTTCAGTTGAAGGGGGATCATAGCTATGTATAAGTCAATGGACCTAGACACACTTCCAAGATATTAAATCCAGGTCTGTGCCCTTGAACATCCTGACTCCATTAAAGAGAGAGATTTTTGCATGCAATAGCCATCATGCTCTGATTTCCACTGAAAAGAAGTCCAGCCTATAGATCTTCTAGTCGAGTCCTTGATCTGGCACAACCCACAAGGGGAGGTACATATCCAAGTCAGCCAGAGGCAATGCATCTGTCAGCCCAAATTGCCCTTTCCAAGAAGAAGAGAGCATAGTAATCTAAACAGATCAATACTGAACCAATACACAATATTGAAATAATGTGTATTGCTGTGATTTCCACATGGCACTTGATTTTGTTTCATTTAAAGTGACTTCATGAGAAAATAGTTTACAAAATTGAAGGGAAACCTTCTGCAGGAATGGAAAACCTAAGGCAGTTCATGCACATGAAGGTAATGTTTTGGAAAATTCATTTTCACAGGAAGGTTTAATTTCTCAGGGAAATTGGGCCCTGAATAAGGTAAATACATCTTTCTGAAGTATAGGTTATGTAAACCCCTTTCATGTTCCTAAAGAAATGGTGATGGGAAACATTTTGTCCAAATAAGAGAGGTGAACTTTCATATTAGATTTGGTTCTTATTTCCCTTGAAGCTTCCCACATCTTGCTGACAGTGTGCAGGACTTAAAGTGAATTTATTCTGTAGATTAGGTATGTTTTAAGACTCCTCAGATCATTTTTAAACTATAAACTACTATCTGCAAAATTAAAGTCATGAGCCCTGCCTCTCCAGTGCAATATTGCACCTAAACATGCTCCCTTCCCATAGGGCTCAACAACAGTGGCAAAACCACTCTCTTGCCACTGCAAGATGAAAAGATGCTGTGAGTCATACAGCATTCCTCAAAGCCTTCCACATGTTTGGTATCATTGCTGTGTTTGAGAAACTATAGATACCTCCTTAAAATAGAATGAACAGGCCTGCTCTACTCATAGGAGCATCACTTGGCTCCCTGTACCTTGTCTGCCAAGCTTGTTCCCAGGAAGTCAGTCTGAATGATCTGGTTAAGTACATATTTAAGAACAAGCTAGAAGAATACTTTAAAAAAAGGATTTATCTCAGCCAGTGGGGAATGTAAATGGTTCCAAGCCCCAGAGCCAGCAAAGCTGCTGAAATATGAGATAACATTGAACAGAGGATCCCTACATCAGGATCTCATTCTGAATGTGACTTATTATTGCTTGTTTTTCACAAAGAGATGGGCACAAGGTCAGTGGCATGACAATGCCACAAAAAGAAAGTAGGTCTTGGCTCAAATGCTAGACTGGATGTTAAAAGCAGAGGAAAATCTAAAATTATCCAAAGAGGGCTACAGGTGATGGCAGAGACTTTGGAATATAGAGAAAAAGGACCGTTTTTAAATTCGCTCTTGTGCATGAAGAGTGAAAAACTAAAAGCCCCAAAACAGCAGCTTTGGCATCAGATTATCTGTCAAAAACAAGCAAATAGACATGAAAGTCTTGATTATGGTGTAAATATTTGCAGGGTCTGTACTGCAAATTGTACCATCACCTACTTGAATGTATTGCTACAGTTACTGTAAATCATATCACTGATATATTAAGCTCCATGCTCTACCAACACGACAATTAAGGGTAATTTGTGAGAAAAAGTATCTAAGATGTTTTATCTGAGTATACACTGTTACCTTCCTGCTAGCTAAGAATACAGCGTGTATGTTTGTCTCTTGACTAAAAATGCACTGGACACCCTTGTAGCATGCCAAATTCATGAGATACTATTAGATCCTTCCATTCTGAAGGAAAGAATATTAGGCTTACATTTTACCTTGTGTTTGGGGGTGCATGTGAGACTAGCTCAGCATATATGATTCCTTGGCAGCTAAAGATGGTGGTGAAACATCAAAAATTCTGCCCTATTACATCACTGGCAAGGCAAAAATGGGGTTGTGTTTATACCTTTTCCTTTAGGCTCTAAGCACAGATGTACAGGGTGGCTCTGTATTATCTGACATACTAGCCATTATACAAGATTTTGTCATTTTAAACCTATGTTTTCCGAGCCATACTCTATGCTCCTTTCTTTGCATCCTATAACATATTCAGAGTGGATACTATTTCTTTTTTATATGTTAACAAAGCACTTTGCACAAGAAAGCCTTATTTATTATTTGGCTCTGCAGTTCTAGAATAATACAAAAGAAAACAAAAAAATAGCAATATTGAATAATAATAGTAATGAAAATAACAATAAAATATTGCCAACAGAAAAGTAGACACTGAAGAAAAACAAAGCATGCATCCTTTACTACACAAATACAAAATTAATGTGCAAATACATTCATAAATTAAACCATTGAGTTCTGATTGCTGTTATTTCTGGAGCTGTATTATTCATTTTTTTCTGTGTTGTACTGAGTTATATTGCAGTCTTATGTGAATTCCACATAAAAACCTTCATTTAGCTTGCAAGTTTCAGGAGTTTTAGCACAAATAATCATTTGAACTTCTGTACTTGTTATACAAGACAGATTTTTTTTTTCTTCTAGAAATTTTGACAATTTGAATATAAATACAGGAAAAGTGGAACAGAGTTACATCTTGTTTAATAAATAGTGAATAAAAAAAAAGAATAGTTTGTTAGTCCATGCTTGACTGGAAAAAAAATACAAATGCTTAAGAATAACAATTAGAATTAAGAGAAATCAGAAATTCAGTGTGACTGATTTCCATAGCCTAAAAAGGCTAAATTCACAAGGACACATTTTGAGACACACAGTTTTGTTGGGTCTGCCAGATCTATGGCAGCTTCCCCAGCTGAAGCTCTGCTTTATGAAATAGATCCAAACCTACCCTGTCTACTCTTGAGCTAACCATCATTTTTACAAACTTAAATTGCAGCCTGTTTTACTTATGGAGGGCTCCTACTTCACATGGATAGAAGTGGAAATTGTAAAGCCATCAAGCACAGTGCTCTTTACCAACACGATGCTATTTCAGAAGCATCTATGCTAAACACCTGACCTACTGTGAAAATGCACAGTATTCAGCAGCCTTTAAAATTTTCCATTTGTTACCAACAGCGAAGAAGGAAGGAGGTGAAGTGGCTGCATACCAGACTGTAGGATAAAAAAAAAAAAAAAAAAGCCACAAAGAGGCAATGACGACGATTTGATAGTCTGTCAGAAAGGCACCCTGGAGCTTCTTCACCTGTTGATCAATGCACCTATTTTCACATTGATATTTAGTCGCCTCCTAATGGGACCAGGAGGAAGTTCTAAATATAACTGCATGTGAAGTACTAGGACCCACAATTTCCATTACTTTCACAAAGAAAACTAAGGTGAACATTAAGGTTTGCTCATTTAAGACAATCTGAGCCACCCCATCGCATACAGGGAAAGAGAGCACAGAAGTGGAAGCCAAAATATGGGTCATTACCAACAAGGACACTGCAATGCTATTGAGAGTGTGAAATTGAACCTCTAAACTTCAAAAATGACTTAGTTTTAAACTGTACTGGATTACGGTATCAATTTGGGGAAAATAGTTGCTTTAGAAAGAGGGAAAAGGAATTTCAGTTAACTGCCTGCACAGTGGGCTATAAAGTGACGTGCAGAGTCTCAGCAAGAACATACTGGAATAAATGAAGAGTGAATCATTTTCATGAATGAAAAGTTAAAGGCCCCCCTCAGTGAAGAGACAGAGAAAAACTGGGGGAAAACTGAAGAGGATCATCAGTTAATTCTCTCACATATAAGATTTAGGATAAACAAGGAAACGTGTTGAAGGAAAATAAGACCAAACATACATTTCCAATTCTCAGGAAATGCTTTAGTTCTGCATGGAAATGTATATGCATAAATATTCAAGCAGTAAACATCCACCGTACTCACTCCAATATGCTCATTCAGAATCTTCATGCTACAAAAATAATATACAACTCATGTTCCTGTCCAGGTGAAGTTGCAGCTCCCTATTCAGGAACCAGAAACAATCAGTCCTGGAGAGTGACCAGAAGTTTACAAACAGATGAGATTCAGAAGAGCCCTCTAGAAAGCAAATCAATGTGCCAAAGTGAGAAACAGAACATGCCAAATTTTGACAGAAAAGGTGGATACCCACCACAAGCCGTTCTACAGAGAATGTTTCTGACACTTCCAGCAGGAATATTTATGCAAGTGTTTATCAACATAAGTATTCCCAGCCTTTTCTCTTTCTAGCAAACAGCCATGTATGATCTCTGACTGCCAAAGAGACTTCTCTGGTTGAAGGTTTATGTTGAACCTTCAACCAGGGAAGTCAATCATGCTGCTTATCCTGCTGCAACACTTGTTGCCTAGTGCTGATCAAACCACTTCATGGGCATCAGTTATGAGGATGAAACAAGACTAAAAGGCTGAGGCAAGTTAAGAGACGCCATGGCTGAAGTAGTAGAGAATTTTTTTTTGTGAGTTTTAAGTCAAACAACAACATGCAGCTGAGGAAGCTAGAAGGAACAACACTGCAGAACATAACCAAAAGCTGACTGATTTAACAAGTGTTTGTTACAAGAGTGACAAAGATAGGGCAAATTTCACAGGTGGTAGGAAAGATAGGGAATCAAAATTTAGTCAGGCCATTGATGGAAAAGAAGTTAGAAAATGACAGGGGACCAAAGTACAATCTGTCAATAAACAGCTCTTGTATTTTTCCAGTTGCCATTGGCAGACATTCTGTCCTTGAGCTGGAAAAAGTACATTGAATGGAAAAAATTTGGGTGGCTGACAATGACAGGGGAGGGAGGGATCATGGGAGAAATAATTATTGAAGAATAAAGTTTTATCTAATACTGGAAAGTGAATTTAAGTTGGGAACATAGATCTCCAGGATGACAAAACTACAACACCAAAATGTAATTAAAAAAAATGGAACATCAAGAAATGGCTTCACAGTGTTCAGGTTTTATGCCAGAAATTTTTAAAGATAATTTATCACTTTTTATAACTGTCAAGAAAACTTCGTTTTGTCTACAAGATCTTTGAATTTATTGCCAAAACTGTCATAGAAACAGCACTAGCAGTTTGATCCAAAGGTCACCAAAGTCAGTTCGAAGAGCATCACTTTTTTTCACAGCTGTTTAGATGAAGCAAAAATAAGCTCTATACATATTTCAGTATCGATTAAATAAAATTCAGAAAGAATTAAAAGAGCAAAGACAAGGGAAAATTAAAAAACCTGTTTACATTGTCTCTGCCTTCAAAACAGCTATTTTCAAAAGAGAAAGAAAGGCAAACTTCCTTTCAGTGCACCCTATTGAAGTACAGCAAAGGTTACACTCTCCCAATAATCCTATGCCTCTCCTTTATTAAATCATCCTGCTTTGAGCTTTTCCTGTGCTTCTCTTGGGATGGCCTAGAGCACATAATTGGATCCAATTCATATGGAGAACAGAGCCTGTTAACCAGCAGTTGCAACAGCAGATGCTTGTTCACTCATGAAAATAAAGACAGAAAGTTACTATCAGTCATTTAAAACTATAAATATACAGGCTGGGTTTGCTCTCAGCAGCTTTGCTGTGCATGCAGCCGATACGTTTTTTCCCCTTTCTAAACCCAGTACTCAGGCTTTCAAAAAATAATTCATTGCCCTTAAATAATGGTGTAACAGTTGGTGAGAATAAGAAAAGCCCTCACTGGCAGTTGGCAGTGCTGCCTGAGCTGTATGTCACTGCAGTAATTGTACCTCAGCATAGAGTGGGACACTGCATCATCCAAACGAGAGCCCCTGATGATGTATTGATGAAGATGGGACTGTCCAAAGAGAAGAGAGGGGTTCAGAATTCAGCCAGCTTTTATTTGACTATGCAAAGGGGAAAAGGACTTCCAAAGAGAGGCTATTAAACATGGCATACCAGTTTTGGCAGAGATACAGTTGATCTGAGGAAAGTAGGGCAAAATCATGATCCTGCTGAAAGACTTTGGGTCACGTATGGATATATGTAGTCTGCTCTCAAATGGCCAAGATGCACTAGGCTAATAATGAATTTCAGGGCAAAATCTCTAGTAAAGGCTACTCATCTGCATAGGGACTTCCAAATGAGCACCACAGTTCTTCTAATTATTTTTTTTTTACTTTTTTTCCCAGCTTCTCTGCCTTCATTAACCCAGAAGCCTCTTTACACCCCAGATAAGTATAAATCAAAATTAAAGAGGTTTATAGGATAGATCAGACATTGCAAACTCCTACCCAAAGCATCTCTTCTCTCAGCATCATACATGGCACTGCAGAGTCCAGGACCTACAGTTAAGAGTTCAGATACCTCATCTGTGTAGCAGGGTCATGACTTACACCTTTGCTGACCAGATAGTTAACACAGGCTGCAAGGAAGCCACACTAATACCTGCAAATCCCTAAGGCTGGGAAGCTTAAAATAACAGCTAATGTGGTCCAGCTCTTAAATAACAAGAGATTTGGCTTACTGTATTTGGACAATAGTCCTGAGAGCATACAAACTATCTTAAAACTTAAAGGAGCGGCTTTACTTTTAGATACTGTTTTTTCCCTAATTCTCTATGTTGCATGAGGGATTCAGGTTTCATAACCAGAGCTTTTTCTGTTGCCCACCAGAACGACAGAAGCTGCTGTGCCTTTTAGGCTTTAGGCACATAGGGAAAGTAAGTGGGATTTGGGAAGTAAAGAGTGATATTTTCTTGAAATAGCTTTTTCCTCTGGCATTATGCAAAGCTGGTGCAAGACTGCAGGTGACCTAAGGAGTCACCAAGGGACAGCAGATAATCAAAATAAGTGCAGCTTTAGTGTCTAAGATGCAAAATTCAACAAATGTAGCAAAACCGGTGTGTTACCCTTAGAGTGTCATAAAGCATGCAGATTATTTTTAAGTCATTTGGAAAAGTCAGAGTTTTAACAAAGTACTGTAGAACCACAAAGCCTTTTTATTTATTATTTTTCTGGTGAAGTTAGGTGGAAAAAGTAATTTTTGTAGGGAGCAGCAGCACATCCAGCAAAAAGATCAAATTTTAACCTTCCATCTTATTCTTCTGAACTACATCCTTCTTATAAAGACACAGCAGACTTCTGAAAGGCAGGAGTTTAACAGAACTATTAGGGCTGATTATCTCCCTGTATTCCATGGTAAATTATCACATTTCAGAAAAAATCTAAACAAAAAGAAGAGAACAAGAGGTCTATGAGTCACTAAAAGGAGTTAAATCAAACACTTCCTCTCCGTTTCCCCTTCTTGTTAGTTTAGTATTGTGTTAAATCTCTCATAAATAATGGAAGATAAAAAGTAAGAACACATTTGTATCACATGACATAGGGGAATATCTAAATCGTTAACTATGCAGACAATCAAGGGAATGCTGCTCCTGTTGGCTGGCAGAAACCTGCAGCAATGAGCAATCTTGCTGTGCTCAAGGTAAACCCAAGCCTTCACATGTTCCCTGCAAAGAGGGCACTCACAAGCCCCTGCATTCGGGCAGGTGTACAGCAATTTGCTTCTGCTTGTGAAAACACACACACGAACAAACTTCCTCCCAGGCATGGACACGCTCTTATATGCACATGTGGCTTAACATGGACTGCAGGTTGCTGTTTTAGCCACTAATATTAAAGTAGCCATTTCTAAAAGCCAAAGTAGCTTTTTTACCAAAAACAGTGATTTTTGTCTTGATGAAGGCTATTGTTTTAAATTTCAGCATTTCTCTAATCAGCAGTGAGATACAAGAGCACAGATCAGTAGAGCAAAACTCACTCACTATCATACCAGGTGAGCTATGCTATGGGTAGTGATGGGCAGAGCAGCTGTGGAGTCCCCATGGAGTTGAGGGATGTTTTGCAGATTGGGATTTATGGAAAACGTGGTGCCCAGGGAGAGCAGCTGTCTCTGTCCTGGCAGATTCAGTGCATGGCTGGGGGCCATGGCACACAAATTTGGGCCACTTCGTGTGGAGATGGGTCAGGACTACCAGAGAGAGCAAAGGACTGAGCCAAGTGGATCCCATATCATTTACCCTCATAGGTCTGAGGTGATCCAAACCAGCCATGCTCTGTAGATTAGGCAGTAGAAGGAGTGATCCCTCTGAGTAGTGTTTGCTGCTACACAGCAACCAATAGATGAAAATGAATTCAGCAAATGCAGAAAGCATTTTTATGCTGAATAATCTACACAGCAATTTTGGACAGACACTGAGTTATCTAGAGCAGTTGTGGAGTCTCCTTTGCTGAAGATATTCCAAACCTACCTGGATGCAATCCTGTGCAACCTGCCTTAGCATGGAGGTTGGGCTAGTTGTTCCCCAGAAGTTACTTCAAACCCCAGCCATTCTGTGGTTGGGAATTCTGCAGAGAGAGAAAAACAAGACAATAAAGATGTGAACTCCAGCCCTTTCCCTCAGTAAGTCTGTTTTTCTTACTGACTCCACTAATCAAACCATTTCTGTCCACCTGCCAAATAAAACAGGAGACCCAAAAGCACAAGATAAATCATAATAAATCAATTGACTATTCCCCCACTACCCTAAATTATACATTTATTTTCCTCCAGTAAGGAAATAATGAGACTAAGAAACATAACCTCATTTATAAAACTTATTTGCCAAGAGGAGGGTGTTTCTTTCAGCAACCTGCAGTTAGCATAACAACACTAGAGAGATTAAATGGAGACAGTTTTTTATGATACATTGGTTCATATTTATTGCAGAATACAAAACTGTGTCCAAAAGAGAAAAAAGAAGCCCATTACATGAAGCCTCACATAATCTTAGCAGTTTTTGACTGGCAAAACATGAAAACCTTGTCAATACAAGTCCAGGTTTTCTTTGTGTTAGCAGTACACAGGCCCCAGAATGAGAGAGATGCAAAAATTAAAGAAGTGCTGCAAAAAGGGAAAAGAAGGGTGGAGGGGAGGACTCTCTGGCTAGTCTTATTTATCTTATTGCAAGACAGATTTTTTTTTTTTTGTATTTTGACCACTTAAACATCCTGAGGCTAACCAGTTATACTATGATCCTCTCTTGCATCATAAATCATGGTTTTAAATTAATAATAACAATAAAAATTTAACAATGCAGGTCAAAAATTAGCAGTAATGTTCTCAAATATTCACATCATATATACTTATATAGTGAACTGATTATTATACTGTAATTTCTAACAACAGAAGAGGTAAATAAACCCAAGAAAAATGCAGGTTTTTCCACATTGTTTTACTTTGGGTATATTGAATTACTTGAACTGTGCAATGACTGTATAAACCTGTGCATGTACCACACGTATCTGTGCATTTATGACCAGATTAGCTCTGCAAAAGGTGTCAAGTGATAGCAAAGACCTTAATACAGTAAACTTACTAACTTTTTGTTGTGTTTCAAAGAGATACTGTTCATTGTCATGTTCCAAAGAGATATTGTTCATTGTCATAATTGTAAGTATTGATTTTAAATATTCACTCCATTTGAAGAAAAGTATTAAAACTTGTATCTAAAATGAATCCATTTTCATTCACCAATCAAACCAATTTGAGTTAGTCTCTGATCCAGCTGGAATGTGTCAGAGATGGCAGCAAGCTTCCTAGCAGCTTAGGTCAGAGTTCTTGTGACCATGCACAGCAGTGAAGCATAAACATCTGAGAAAAACTGTTGCCCAAAATGTAAATTCTTGATAGGATTTTACAGCTGCTGGAAAAAAAGACTATTTGGAACACCGTCTTAGATCAAGATCCATAATTCCATGTAAATGATGCCTTTCTGGATGTTTCCCTCACCTCCAAATCTGCTAAGCCATGTTCAACTTTAACTCTCCATTTTCTAGCTTTTCTAAGTGCTGTTCATTTGCTTATTGTTATTTCTGTGTCACTGCCTTTCTTGCTTAACAGATACTTTGTTACTCAATCCAAAGCAAAACCATTTGAAAACCAAGAAGACTGATAAATCTTGGAAAGAAGAACTGCTGGAATATATGATATCAGCTTACTGCCAAAGCAAAGGAACCAGTCAAAAAATAAGTGTATTCTAGCATACCATGCAAATTGCACTTCCCTGAATCGACATGCAAGAATAAATTCCTGGCTTTAGCCTTCTTGACATCCTCTGAATAGTCATTGATGAAGCAAGTACTGTACAGAAAGTATGACATAATATAAAGGTGTTTAATTCTATCTACAAGCTGAAATAATGGATTGATAAACCTTATGGTTACTGAATAAAATAGGAGACCAGTTGACTGGTTAGCTGATACTTTTTACTACTTCCATAAGAAGCAGAAAAAGAGAGGAAAATCTGTTTTGCTGAAGAATTGGGTCTAGACTACCATGGAGGATTTAAAGTAGTAATTTCATCGTAAGGCTAAAATTGTTAATTCTGGTTTTAATAGTTGTCTTTCATTTTAACAGTGTGGTTAGAACTGACACACAAAGATTATGGTCCTTACATCTTCCAAGGCATTAGAAGTTAATAATGTGGATGAGCACCACTATGGGTTATGTCCTTGTATTTTAAGCTGAATTTAAAAGTGGCTGTTAAGAGGGGGGTTTGTTTCTTTTATTATGCTTACTTTACACAGGATATTTTACTTGTAAACAAAATGAGAGAGTAAGGAATTGCTCATAAATTGTCTATGCCATGCTGGACTTTGAAGCAAAATTCTCAAGATGAACTCTAATATTGAGTCCAAAAAGCTCTCCTCCCTTTGCTCAGTCTCTCCCACACAATAGTTATAGAAATCAAGCCTGTGACAGAGCAGGCTGCATGCTGACAGGCTGTCTTTGAAAAGCTGTGACAAAGAGGAACTGATGTGTGAGATGAGGAAAACAACAGTGAAGAAAATAAGCCACTTTAGATGACTCCTGAATGCTGAAAAATGTTTCACAGAGGTGATTCAGGCAGTATCACATCTGAGAATGATTCCTTAAAAACCAAAAGGTAAATTGCTCCAGTTACTCAAAAAGCATAAATGCTGTAAAGATGGTATTTACCTGATCTGTTCCCTGCATGAAACTGCTCTTATCTGGTTTCTTTAACCACACAAAGAAAATTCAGCCTCTTTCAACTATTTTTTCTCACCTGTTAACTGTCAACAAAGAAAACAGAGTTGAGTACTCCATGTTCTTGTGGTATTTTATCCCAGTAAGAACACATTCTATCTTCCCATCATGCCTACCAATGAGCAAGCATTCCACTAAAAGCCATAGTTTAGCTATCAAACCCTTTCGAAAAAAA
>JAWWLZ010000177.1:7894290-7912857 GCA_035041345.1 Poliocrania exsul
TTTCTCAGTACCACTTCAACTCCTTGCTAGAATTTTCCATTCCAGCAAAAGAATTCATATTTTTGCTCTTGAGATTACAGTTTCCTCAGAGAATCTGGATTATGATATTGCAGATATCCCTTTACAAAAACAGTGTTGGACCTTCTTGCACACCTATTTATTTATTTATGATTTACAGTACTTTTAGTTAAAGTAGCATTGAGTTCACACCAACCTGAAGCATTGCTCAGTACTATGACTTTATTTTGGGGATACTAACGCCCAGGGTGCCCTCACCAAAAGGACATCACTGTGGTAGGCACACATGTGCAGCAAAATCAGCTGCTGCTACAAACACATGTTACATGCACACATCTCTGTGCAATTCCTAGGTTTTATCCCCATTATCTGCAGTGTAATAAAACAAGGTGCAGTGACATTAAATATGACACAGGATAGCTCAGGTATTTCCCCAACATCTGTCATGAAATCTTCAGCTGATCTGCCAAATAAAGACAGATCTCAGTGTAGTGACAAAAAAAAAAAAATACATTTCTAAAATCTGCCCAAACTGCTAAGTGGTCTTCTGGCCGCCATACGAGCCTTTAGAAGGAGATTAGTCCACATCACTGTGAATTCCAAAATTGTTATTTTCTGTTTCAGAGAGTCTCATAAAGGTTTATTAACTACACATACAACATCTCTACCCGCAGCCAAGTGTTCCAACCATCAAGTCCTTCAGTTGCATCAGCCTCTGGAAGTATTAAAAATCAAGAAAGTGCCTTCCTTCCACACTTCCTTCCTTCCTGCCGCACTTCCTTCCGCCCTTCCGCACGCCTGTCCGCCCTTCCTTCTGCTCTTCCGCTTGCACGCACTTCCGCCCTTCTGCCCTTCCTTCCCAAAATATACAGATTCAGTTTTAGGATGAAGTCTGTGCAGCAGACATTATCTATGCAGCCTCTACGGAAATGAGTCCTCATGAAATATCTTAGGAAAAACATTTCATAACTCCTCTAACAAGACCTGTCATTGGGCTCTTTTTTATTATTATTATTGTTTTGTATACAAGCAGGCCAAGCCAAGCCAAGCCAATCCTAGCTTTTAACCTAAGATTCTCGTTGCACCCCACTGCTTTAGGCACATTTTCCACAGTAGAGGCACCTCATATCTTGGGTGTATCGTCACAGGGTATCAGCACCAGCAGAGATGATAGACCCCAACTGTCAGCACAGGAGGCACGAGGGGGAGGCACAGCACTGCAGACCCACATATACACAGACACACACAGATTATTTTTCAAAGCAGCAGGAAGGCAGGACCACTCCTTGTACTGCATGATCTTAGTCAAAGTCATACATGATGGAACAGTGGAAAGATTACAGGCTTGAACATAGTATGTAGTCCATGTTACCCCAGTAGGAAATACTCAAAGCAGCTTGATTTGCTGCAGATGCACAGAAACCAAAGTAGTCACCATTCAGTAAAATAACAGAGGAGACTCTGCAACATACACTCAAGAAATCAAATAATTATTATAACCTTTGCCTGGCTTTGCTTTTTGCCTTTTTGTTTGTTTGTTTGTTTCTGAGACAAATATAGTCTGAAAACCTAATCTGGAATCACAAACTCAATAGGGCAAGCATAAAATGATTGCCAACTAAAATTACTGTACATAAATAGTAACTCCAATGACTAAGTTTTGGCAAAAGATATAAAAAGTATCTTCTCTTAGAAGTCTGACCCCGTGTAGATGAAAAAAAAAAAAAACAAAAAAAACAACAAACCAAAACCAACCAACATGCAAACGAAATCTATTACAAATCAAATATTCCTAAACAGAAAAGATTAATTTCTGCAATCAGTGCAAAGTAATTGAAATGGTTTTTGAACTTGATTATTCTCAGTTACTTGGAAATGAAGATGAATGTTCCTTCCTGTCTTAGTTTGTTCTTAAACTATAAGTAAAATTGTAATATTAGATGTGCGGTATCTAACATGAAATCACAACTGATTTAGCTGTGCTCTAGTACTACGAAATAACTCCATATTACATCAAACAAGCAGACTGGAATTAATCAGTGTACTGAATTTATACTACAGTGAACAGAGTTTAGCAATAATTGATCCAACAGCAGGTGTAAGTGTAAAATCCAAACATAGGTTTCATAAATTAGACTAGCTTGCTAATTTTCACTTTAGGTGCTCATGTACCATCATAATGTCTCAAACATGCATCACCACATATCTTGAAAAGACTGTTCCTGAGCTGTCAACTTGTTACTCAAAAGTATAACTGCTTGGCTTGTATCAGAATGCTTCCATTTGTTATTAGAGAAATAAATATACTCTCACAAAATTAAGACAAATTAGCCATGTCAGTTTTGTAAAGCAAAATAGCCTTTTCCTACAGCTTCATTCACGGAGCAGGGCACCCTCTGTGGCTGCTCAGTGAGGGAAGCTCCAAGCTGGGGCAGGAGCCCAGGAGCAGGCACGACAGCCAACTTCAGCCCAGTGAGCCCTGGTACCCTTCCCATTCCCCTAGTGGGAAGAGATGATTTTCTCCAGAGAGCAATTCAGACTGGGAGCCTAACAGAGTTGTTTCAAGTTTCTTATCTCTCCCCATTGCCTAGAGAAGGAGTCTAGAAAGGTTAATTTTGTAGCATAGACTTACTCCCAACAGTGGCTAATGACTAAGACATCTGTTGAGACCCATTAAGAGCTTGATTCTCCTTTATTCCTGTGGAGTCAGGAAGCTTCAACACCCCCAAATAACACAATGTTCCTAATGGGCACATTTAAATTATGACATTAATTTAAAACACTAAACAATGTGGGCAAGCAGTGGGCTACTGGGGTGCCACAGAAATCTGCTGTATTACTGCTTTTCCCATCTGTTGCATTGCCACCATACTTCCAGGGGCAGGGGAAGAACTTTGAGATGAATTTCCAGAGTAGATGTCCAAGCAGCAAGTTTCTAAAGACTCTAAGACGACTTGCTTCTACATCATGATGCCATTGGCATTCAAGGGCAAAGATAGACTGGCATCCCAAACAGAAAACTCACTGTTGTTCCTCTAGGGATGTACTTGCTGGGAAATGATAGTAAGCAAAGCAAACAGGTGGTTGTCAAGTCTAAGTTCAGATCTGCATGCAGAAATGAATAAGAAAATTACAGTTTGTTTGGGTAAATGCGTGAAAATATAATACTCAAAACCAGATTTGAACTAGATAAAGTATATGTAAACTATATATTCTTATAGTGCTTGAAGATGAAATCACACATTAACCTATACAGCTACAACAAAGCTGAAGAGAAACTCCCTTGAGGGAAATTGTAAGAAATTGTTACATATGGTCCTTCCTGCCAGTTCTAGTTCCACTTCTCAAGAGGGCTGGCAAAGGGCAAGGTTGGGAAATCCCAGGGATAGAGCCAATGCTGGTAGAAAAGCTGCTCTGTGGGTGATACACTAATTTCCTGAAAACGAGGAATATCTCCAGGCAACAGCAACACTCCAAAAGCTTTAACCAGGTCAGAATCTTTGAATTAATACTCATCTTTTTCAGAAACCACTGGTCAACAAGGGTCTTCAGGGAGGTTAAGCAGGAAAACTGTCAACCTAAGAAACAGAACTATATTTCCTGAGTGTAATTATATCTTCAACTGTATTAAACCACTGCAGTTGAAAAAAACTGGGAAATTCCATTTCTGAAAACTTTTTTTCTGAATCTCAGAATTATTCATTAAAAGTATTTTGTATCTGACAAACCAGAACACATCATTAACTAGACACTGATGACACTGAACAGCTGTTAGGACAAGTTTATCTAAAAGCCTAGGAAAAATGTTCTTCCAACACTTTCATTGTAGTAATGTGTCTGGGTTTATATCATAGACAACAAATTAATGTAATCTCATCTGTTCTATTTGCCTTTCAGTCATGAATACCAGCTGTCAGGTTTTTTCTTGGTATTTTGAGACAAATTTAAGTTTTTTAAAAAAATGTTTTAAAATAATAACAAGTACTCCATATTTTGCTTCCCTGTTGCCTCTGCCCTCACCTAAACAAGTAGTCTGAAAACATCTGTATTACTGAACACAAATAAAACAGCCTACAAATAGCTGCTAAATTACATTTAATGTAACTATTCAACAATACATGTTAAGCCTCAGCTAGTGGGGAATAATTTATGCTAAGATGCCTTCAAATGTTTAGAAAAAAATTCTGATACCGCTGAGTGGAAGAAGACTGTTCCATTTTACACCAGAGGAAGTGCCCAGCATGATTTCTTAGTGCTGAGAGTGGCACTGCAGCCCAGGAAGCCTGCAAGGATCTTATCAGTGCCGATTCCCAAGAGGAGCATTACAGAGCACCACAATGTGCTCTATGACATGCAGGGAACACAGGACTTTTAGCCAGAGCCACTGTTGTGTTGCAATTGCTTATTTTGTGTCTTTCAGGAAAGGAATAACCTTGTGGTATTGCTAAGGAACAAAGAGAATTGTATACACTGCTATTCTTTTGTTTCACTCTTGTTCTTTTACTGTCAGGCCAGAAGGGCACTGGATTGTGGTGCTGGTTCTTCAGATGCCAGCAAGGATGGCATTTCATAAAAGACATACAATCAGTCAGAAAGCAACTTCTGCAGACTCAAATTATTTTGCTTTGTCCTAGTTCATCTGTTGCTTCTTTGGTTCTTTGATGTCATGGAAGAATAGCCAGATAATGCAGCCTGGGTTGCAAAATACAAATGCAAATGAAAAATCACAGAATGGGGTCTATAAACACAGCAGGCTTACCTGAAAGCTTTTCAACCAGTGGCCATGGATCAAGTCCTTAGAGCAGAGCAACCACTCAATAAGACTGTAGGTGTTTCATCCTGTTTCAGACCTGACATTTCATTGGGGCACTACAAGGTTCAGCACATTACGGTTCCTTTGAGCCACTGTAGGTTTTGGCAGATTTCAGAAGGAAGGTCCAGTGTTTACCACCAGAAAGACAATATTTGCTAAAATACTGACATAGTTCACAGGCTAAATAGATGAATTCAAGAACTTAAAATGGGATTATTCAAAGACATCAAGAAGAAAAATCAGAAGTCCACGTAACATGAACCTTTTAAGGAAACGAATAAAATAAAGTTGCTTCCATTTAAAAAGAAACTTAATTCTAACTATGAACTCAGTATTTAAGAATGAAGTACTGGAAGAGACCACCTGTATCCTAAATGTTTTTTAGAGGGAAATTAAGGAGACATTGGTCTAAGAAGGCCAATGAAGTGGAAGTTGTTTTCCCTTTTGTGGAGGAAAGGGGAACTCACTGACCTCAGGATGGGTTCCCCAATGTAAGCTCGAAAACAACTCTGAAGGCAGTGGGAGGTTAAATCCAGATCTAGGTGATGTAACCCATCAAGGATCACCTCAGTGGGCACTCAATACATCCCAAAGTCATCCTTTTAAATTCAATACAGGCTACAGTAGTGGCTGGAGTAGGTAAATTCAGGTTCAACAGTCTATTGTAATTCAACAAAGCTCAAAGACATAGGCCACTGCTGTTGGCAGGTAATTCAGATAGTGTAATCATACTATACAGCAAATATTAAAAACAACAGCTGATGCACTGACTCGTTTTAAAATTAAGAAACACTAGACATTACAGATCTGAGCCTCAAAACGCAGAGCATCTGCAGATACTACTGAATTCTTCTGGACTTATAATAAACTCATTGCATCTGTAATTTAGACTTTTAGACGTCTGGCCACTGTGGTGATTATTGTTGTTATTAAAAGAGAGTGCAGAAGATCTAAATAAAACACATAATAATGTTCTTCATCATTCACTTATTTCTTTCCTGTAACAGCCTGCTGTACTGCTAAGAAAAAATAAAATACAATTATGCATTATAGCATAACACTTAATTAGCTTTACAAGAACACATTAAGCAACACACCAGATGCTAATGAATCTCTGAAAGTCCATTTTGTAATGAAGCACATATGTACTAACATATTTTAATTTCAAACTGGTTTAGGGATTACAAAAAGCATTGGAAGTTACAACCTCAAGTCTGCACACAGACACGCAAGAAGAAAAATGTTATTGGGACTAGGATTTATAGTTTAAACAAAGTATCACTATCAACAATAAAATATCCCACATAGCCAGTACATTCATCAAGTTAAAACAACTATGACAGCTGGGAACATTATTGGTAAGTTCCCTGAAGATAAAAAGAAATACTTGGTCAGAAACAGTTGGTAGTCTGAAGGTAGCCTATGAAAGCCTCAAAGAAAAAGATCTGTAACCCATTTGATGAAAAGTGACTGAAGATCTGCAAAAAGGGAGAGATGATCAAAGGATTAAGCCAGGGATATTATCCATTTATAATCCTTTAAAGATACCAGTGTGATGATCTTAAGACTTCTATTTCTGCCTAAATGTAGAGTATCTCTCCGAGGACCCAGTTCAAAGACAAACCAAGTCACAGAGAACCATAAATTTTGAATAATCCTGAAGACATCAGTAATTACTGTCATTACATTAGCCTGTTTGAGGGCAAGTAAAAGCAGCACATGGTCTCCAGCTCTCCAGTAAGCCCAGAGGAGGGATCTGAGCCAGACCATGCCTTGTCCCAAGTTCTCCTTTATTGCTGGACCTGCCAGCACTAAATGTAGCCTCTCTTGCTCCCCCTACACATGCATGGAAAGCACCAAAGTGGTGCATCTGGTCACAATAAACAGTGAAACTCACAGACAAGATTTCTGATTTCCTCACTTCATATTAAGTAGAGCTTTGTGGCTGGAGTAATCTGAGTTTTTGTGTGCCTTCAAGTTGCTGTGGTACCCAGTAGAGTCAGATGCCTGCAATGGTTGGGAGCAGCCAAGTGGCCATTTCAGGATTGCTGGGCATGGATTTGCAAAGCTCAAGTGGCTGCTTCTTACTCTTAAGTGTATCAAAAACTGGAGTTATACCCAAAGTAAATGGAAACAGAGCAATTCAGAATTAATCTGTGTTTGGAAATCTGATTCTTTAACTGTTGAGACAGCACTTTATAACATGAATATCTCTGCTGCCAGATTGTGGCACTGCACAGCTGTGCTAATATTCTGACTGTAATAAGGTAAAGAGAAAATCTCTTTATTCTTAAAGGAAAAATAAACAGACCACCAAACAAAACTAACTCAGAAACAAACCATAAAATAAGCTGGCTATTTTACAGCAATTCTCCAGACACTCCACACCTAATCCCAGCGATATTACAGACACTAATTCAAAAAATATTCTTAAAGACTGAAGTAAAGCAGCAACTCTAGCAACTGAATTGGTGCTTGGCATCACAATTATTGTTTCCTTGTATGGTTTCAAAACATTCAGTTTCAAACTCTTTTAAAGAACCAGAAGAAACTGCTACAGGAGCTCATTCCATGACCACTGTCCAGAATTACATTACTGCAGCAATTTGGACAGCTTCCAGTTCTCTACAGAATGTGAAAGAGTTTTTACACATTTTATTACCTAATAAAACATGCTTTTTTTTCAGGCATAGGTGGAACATAAAAATTCATCTAATAGGTTTATGTGAAGCTGAATGAGTACAAAAAAGAGAACAAAATGGACAAGACACACTTTTTTAAACATAATGAAAAATAAAGCCAGCAAATTCTTCCTCATTTTTAGATTAGCAGTTGGATCTATGCTATTATTATGCAGTTCTGCTTTCCCTCCTCCTCTTAATCTATTGATTTTTCTTTTCTGCTAATGAACTAGGCACTCTGACAAATGTAAACATCTCAAAGTTCAGTAATTTCAATAGATAAACCTGTTAGGAAACCTTTGCAGAGATATTCTGTAGTAGTCACAAAATGTTTATTTTACTAGTCACTTGTTAACACCCAAGTGCATAAATGTATATAATTGCTCAAGTCCTCCACAAGCCACTGTTACCTGGTTGAAGAACTTGGACAAATTGTTTGACTTATTCTGTACTCACATTCTCAGCACGAGCTGGAAACATTCCAGAGGAATAAACCACCCAACAGATGTTAATTGTGCACTAGACCACACTGCATGACTCCACATCCTACACAGTTTTAAATATTGCAATTACTCAAAGATACAAGGGCAGGCTCTCCAGACAGCCTTTCACACCTTAAAAAATTCTTTCGGGAAACATGCAAGGAAGCAAGACAAAGTTAAGAGCTTAATGTAAAACACACAAACAATTGTGATGCTTCCAAAGAGCTCTCCTAGATCTTTCATGTTTTGCACCAAGGTGTTAAAGATTCAAATACAGGAAAGTGGTTCAAACACAGGAAGGTGGTGTTGGAAGGAGTCCCTCTGAGAATTTTTCTCACCTTGTCAACACAAAGATTTGGTCTTGGAGTGCCAGGATTGAGGACAAAGGATGGCTGAAGACTTTCAGATTCCAGCTGAATGGTGGTATGGAGGTGAGAAAACAGAACCCCAGCACCTGGGGGTGGAGAGAAGTTTATTCCCTGTGTACTGGCTTGACTTTTGGGGCTTTTCTTTGGGCAGCTGCAGAAAGAGGAGCCACTGCTTGCTGGTGAGAGCTTTTTTTTCTGGCTCTGCTCTTTGCTTTTCCCCCTCCATCTCTGGGCACCCTGAGCTTCAGAGAAAGAGAAAGGAGAGTCATGGCTGCTTTGAGACACGCTGCAGACTTTTTTTCTTCCTGGGGATGGACAGACTGCAAGGACATTCCTGGGAATTATCACCACCCCTTCCCTCCCAGCCTTTCCTTCTTCGTTTGGAACAAAGGACAAGGAGAAAGAGAGAGACAGTCCACGTGAGTGTTTCACCCCTTGTCTCTGCCTCGCTGGGAAAGACGGAGAATTCACCTCGCAGCCAGTCGAGGTGTGACACTGACACTGTCCATAAATAGAGCTGCTCCAGGAGGAATCTACCATTTGGAGGTTGTTCTCTTTTGTTTTTACTTTTGGTGCTGAGGGAGTAGTCTGCTCTGATCTGTTTACAGTTATATCTATAGTAGTTAAGAACAGTTATCCTTCTTATATCCATTTTCTAATTAAAGTTCTCTTTCTTAAATTTAATAAGGAGTGACGTGATTATTGTGGAGGAATCCTCTCCTGTGCTTTTTGGTAAACATTTTGGTTTTTCCCTCAAACTAAGACACAAGGAAAACAGATAGGTTCAAAAAAGTGCAAGTAAAGAGGGGTTTTTTGGGGGGAATAATAAGACAACAAGTGACCAACCCAGGAAAAGCAAAAGGCAGAGAGAAATTCGTGTTCTGCAGCAGCAATGTTGTGGCTGGGATGCTCTACAGGCCTCTGGCTGCAAGGTGGGGGTGGGGGGGAAATCTGTGGATCCAAAAACCTCCCACTACAGGTTGTGAGTTTGAATTCTACAGTCAGTTTTGCAAATATCTCCACATTAGGTCTGAATGACTACTGGAGAGATATCTGAAGTCCTGACCTGTATTCTCTGACTAAAAATCACCTTGTCTCATGGCAATTTTTGCTTGAAAAGCTTCAGATAAAAGCTGGCTGACTTACGTTCTCCCTTCCCTTCTACCCAGGGCATTCACCTTGTCTGAGTCATCATCAGTGCTTCAGATATTTTTAAAAGACATCTTTCAGTCTGTCTTTATACAACTTATGCATAACAGGGCCATGATCTTAGTTTGGGTAGATTTTTTATTTTTCTCCTCTACTGCCCTTCAAAGAAGGTCCAATTAAAAGATTGAAAAATCTGAAAGAATTATTTGGGTTCAAACATTTCTCTTTCAGTCTTGTTGTGGTTGTCAAGCCAATATAAACTTTAAAGAGAAAACATTTTCCAGAGCTGTTCTTTTGATGAGAAAAGACATTAGTTTTCTTTTAGAGACTGTTATCCAAAAATAATTAAATAGGCTTACAAAATATATTTATTTTCCCTCAAATGGAAACCGTATTTTAAAGGAAATTTGAACATGTAACTTTTAAGCAGAATAAAAGGAGCTTATCAACATACAAGTCTTTTATTGTCTGACAGGCATGAAAATTTTGTCTGAGTAGAGATTGATTTGATGCCAGCTTGCTGCAATTAGAAAGTAATTAGCATTCTTTCAAACTGAGGGCCAGAAAAATGTCCTAAGGATGACATTCAGTTCAGTGAATAAGCAAGAAAAGTTGTGTCTCCTGCTTTTGAATAAGTGATGATATAACCAGGAAATCAGTGGCTGTAATGCAAACTCCACCTGCTACCTCTAAGGCCACACATATAAACAGAGACCTCGTTAGTGAACACAATATTTTGACTCTGACAAACAAGTCTGCTAATAGTTTTTTTGATTAACCAACATCCCTTCTTGCTCTTTTAAGATGCTGCCTCACTGGAATTTTTGACTAAAAATGCTCCGTTCATTTTTGCACTAAGGATGGCAACACTATGAAGACAACCAGACCTCATATCCTGTGAGTTCTAGTTCAGTTCTTTGTCGAGATATTGTTTCTTATGGCTCTTTTTCAGGTTTTGATTTTTCACTTCAGTCTCTGTGCAAAGGTACAAAGCAGCCTTGAACATGTGACAAAAAACTGCACCTTCTCAAAATATCATAAATCTTCAAATACAACTTATGGAATTATTCTCTTTACACAAATACCAATGTTAAATTACATGATGAGCTAGTACTGCAACCAAGAGCAGTAAATCCAGATACAAATACTTTGCTCATACTCCACTCATTACTTGTTACTTCTGTTTCACTGGCTAGCATGCTGGTAGGAAACTTGCTGGAAGTACAGAATCCAAGAACACAAATATTTGAATATTTGAAGAAAAGCCATTTCATACTGGAAAGAAACAAGAACACAAACCAGTGATCTCTCAGATATTTTTTGCAAGCTTTATATTTTTATGCCTAAACCAGGAAAGAATGGAGAGATTAGAAGACAAAGGATCACTGAATCTCCATTAAAATGGTATCTACTGAGACATCTTTTCTCTCAGCATCATCTGTGAATAATCGTTTCCTGGAACAAGAGGCATAAAGAGTGAATTATAGTATGCAGTGCAGGAGAAGGTGAGCTAAAGAGAGGTCAGGATACAGGAAAATTATGCAGATTTTTCTCTTTTTCTCTCCTGTAAACATCATGTTTCCTGATAATGATACCAATAAATATGCTCTCACTGGAAATAGGCACGCAAACCAGTTGAGGAGTTTTGAGATCACCACTGGACATGGGACTAACCACTACTGCATGCCTTTCATTAACAGCTCTGAATTGCCAGTAAAAGAGAAACACAAACACAAAACCTCACAAACATCAGAAATAAGGGACAAGAGTAAAGAACCAGCCCCAAAGCTGAAGGGAAGAGAGAAGACATTTGTTTCCTGACTAGAAAAACTCAGTTTACAGAGAAGATTAAATTTATTATTCTAATTAGAACCTTGTTAGTTTTGAATTCCATGCAGCAGTGTGGGAAGGAAGTCACAGGGGAAACAGTATATGAGCCAACGTTAACGCTCAGCAACAACCACAACAGACAGGGTGTAACCACAGGTGCAATTGTACAAGTTTCCATTTCTTCATTTTAAGGACTGAAAGAAGAAAAACTTTAAGCAGTAAAAAAAATAGTTACACCACCAGGAGTGAAAGTTTTTAACAAGTCATTCACTGGGAATACACTTGGTCTGACAGACTTAACAAACAATAACTGCTATTACATACACACACTAAAAAAAAAAAAATAAAATAAAAAAAAAACAACAAAAACCAAACAGAAACCACCACAAAACTCCTCAAACCAAACAGCAAACACAACAGCCCCTTATTCTCTCTTTAAAAGGATGTTCAGCAAGAGCCCAAAGGGTGTTCTCAGTAAAGAAAAGTAATTTTTAAAAAAACCATACAAACCACAAAAAAAAAAAAAAAGAAAAAAAACCAAACTCCCCCCAAAAAAACAAGAAGAAAACTTAGTAGAGTACTAAGTATAGGAAAAAAACATAGTATTTTGTTGGAAAACATTCTTTTAGGGAAAAGGCAAATGCTCCTATAGTCACTGATGAGAAAGCAAAATCTGTAAGAGCCATGCTTGACACAGCCATTATGGGTGAAGAATCCAATTTAGAGTGGATACACTTTCAAGAACCATGCACAGATCCCAAAGGGAAGCAGAAGTGAGCTAAAGAATGACTGAAAGAAAATATATAATGAACCAGCACATAAAAAGGGGAAGTCCCCCCTTGTACTCTGACCTTGGACAGCTGTGGCAGAGCTCTAGAATTTTACATTGCAGACTCCACCTGGAGAAAAAAAAAAGTAAGTCCCTAGCTGCTAATTTTTTTTTTTTACATGGTACTTTCATTGCTGTTTTTATTTCACCTGAAAGCACAATTATAATGTCATGTCAAGACGAGCTTTCTGGTTAAAACTTGGTCAGGATTTTATCAACACTGAAGTTAATGACATTGACCTTCAAGGGTGACAGGTTGCTTGGTAAACAATTACATGTAACCATAAAGCAAATTAACACTGAATTCTCAGTTATACGTCACTGTCATGGGGGTGTAATGCAACCTCAGCAGTCCTCCGTGCAAACACTCTCTCAGAAGAGCTCTGGTAGAAAATGGATCTATCAAAAATCTGTAGAAGAATGCAAAGAACCCATAAACAAAGGAGTGAAACTAGGGGTTAGAGACTGGAGATTAGCATAAATAAGTTTAAGAAACAAGACACATTTGCATCTACATGAATGTTTAATTTCAGGAACATACTATGATAAAAGTTATGAATTCACGTGTCTTGTTGGCTTGAAACCAAGGCTGACGACTCCTGTAGAATATATACCATGATGGAGCTGAAGTTAACAGTTCAACATAAGGTGAAATTCTACAGGCTCTACCACACAAGGTCAGAGTGAGTGGTCAAATGTCCCAGTCTGTCCTTAAAAGCTATAGATTCATAATAAGAATAATTTCTGAAGCCATGGAATGAAAGAAAACCATATCTTTTCTACATTGATGAGGATAAAAGGCTCTTTTTCCACTTTTTATATACAAAGTAAGGAGATTATCATCTCAACTAACTTCTGAATGATCATAAATGGCCCTTTTTAATGTCAAACTTCATCCTGATCAGGTAACAATGGGCACTTAAGAATAAACGTCCTAGAACTAATGGTTTAAAACAAACAAAATTATTTAATGTGTCATTACAATAACTGGGTAGTTAATTATTTTCGTGTTTCCCACCAAGGAAAGTATTTGCTGCAACTTTGGAAAACCCATGTTGCTGCCAGACTGTTTGGTCTCTCTGTGAATGTCGCAAATGGGTTCACTTACAAACTTTGCTATTTTACTTAATTTGCACACAACTTTGAAATAGAAATAAAAGACAAAGCCCAAAAGACAAAGAGGTAGTTCTCCTGGAATAAGTGATTACAGTGTATTCAGGTAGTTTAAAATATCATAAAACTTATTTTCTTTAAAGAGAAAGCCTATAACCCCTTCTAGAGCAGATTGTTCTACTTTTCTTGCCTATCAAAGCAAGTAAAAGGACAACTCTATTTCTCCCACTCCTGCCATGGTCCCTGTTGTTACCAAAAGGACTGTTGACAGAAGAGTTCCCCTGTCTCTCATCTTCATTAAGATATAATTTCAAACCTGACTGAATTTTCTCTACTGTCAATTCTATCCATGTGAGGGGTGATACAAAAGCTCTAAGCCATTTAAATCCATAATTTAACTGTTCTTTAGTCCTAATTAGGCAAATCAGCAATCTAACGTCCATATGTTGCTGAAAGATAACTGTGTGGTACCACATTGGGCAAGAACTCCTTCACCAGTTTCCAACAGCATTTTTTAGCCTTCATAGGCTCTCTCAGGCAAAAACCAAAGGAGGACCACAAAGAACAAGGTGAGAATATGAAACACAGCCAACTGTGAGGCTTCAACTACTTTTCCTGAATACTGATGCAGCCAGAAACTAGGGTGAAAGCAAATGTTTTTGGGTGGGAATGAGGAGAACTGCATGAGCAGAGAGAAAGGGAACAAAGACACCACAGCCTTAGAAACACAGATGACAGAGAAAGATTTAGAGTTCAATATAATTTGAAAGCAGCTGAGAAATGCAAGGGATTTATGTATCTCTTGTTCTACTCTCATTGTGTTTGTATTTTTTTTTAATTAAATATGATTGTATATAAGAAACAACTGACTTCCTTAACCTAACAAAAACAACCTACAAGACCCAGAGATTTTGCCTAATTACCCATATCAAATGGGGAGAGGGGATAATACAGCTACAAGTTTAAGTTTGAATAATTGGATATAGGAATAAGACTGACATCTCTGAACGTCCTTGGGATCACAATTTCTTCTGGCAATAAAGCATTCAGAATGGTTATGGTGAACGTTATGGATGTTTATTAACATAACAGTGCATTCTGGTTCCACAACATGCAGGACGTGTGTAATGGTGCTAAATGCATTATTCATATTGTGCAAGACCAAAATAATTCATCGCTTCAGTATTATGGATTCATAATTTAAGATGAAGAGACAGATTCACTCTTACAACAGAGATGTTTATTCTGCTCTTAGTTAGGTTCATTTGAGTCTCATACAGACACAGAGCAGAGAATTTGACCTAACGTATCAATCAATATGAAAAATAGTTAACAGCATTTCTGAGCACCCTGATAATCTCAGAGTTAAAAGCAACACCACAGCCCCTTTTCTCATGCAAAATATCAAGTGTTAAACATAACAGATGGAAAATAATATTATATAAAATACCAGACTGATAATTGAGAGCAAGAGCACAAAGCAGCGTGTGTGGCCAGAAACCTTTTATCTCCTATTGTTTTTCCTCTGCCTCCAGTAGCTCCAAATTTGGAAACAAATTAGCTTAATTTATTTTGTGGTTTAGAGGACTTAAATAACAAGGACTAGTTAAAGATGAAACTTCAGCCTTGGTAACTGTGTCTGCCTGAACACCAAATTTAATACAAGAAGTGTTGACAGATCCCAACCTACGAACTGCTAAAATACCAATCAAAATGTCATCTGTGGCCAGCCCTGTCTCAACAACTCCCACCTCCTGACCAAATGAGGGGATGACAATTGTCATCTCAGTAGCTTTTATATCTTTTTATTCAGGGCACTATAAAATAAATTTCAATGCAGACTATACTGAAATACCATTTGTATACCAGGAATGTTTATCAATTTAGATTCTTCTAAGCAGTATAGAACAGTAAATACTATTTTATATTTATTGATCTACCGCTTTTAATTTCAGTTTTGGATCAAGCATACTATTCAGCAATTTCAGAGAGAAACTGTCCAAGATATTCAGAAGAAAAAAAAAATCTTCAGAAACAAAATCAGAAATGTTGAAATATTTCATTCTGATATTTTCAGATACAATATTTGAATTTTTTTACCTTAAAAATGTGGGGGAAAAAAGGAAATAATTTTTGTTAGGGGAAAATTATACTTTTAAAACAACTTTATCCATTCAAAACAACTGATGTTGAAAGCCACAACACTGAGAAGAGGAGAAGTGACAGATTGCAAACATTTTTAAAAAAGCAGAAGAAACAGAACATGAGTATAGTGAACCTGACCATTGTATTCACAAGTAGGGCATGGTGACCCAAAATCAAGGACTTTCCTGAGCCAGAAGATAAAAATAAACCAGGATGCTTCACAGAGTACCAATTTTAAGCAATCAAAGCAACTCTGAGTACAGTTTTGATACATAAAGCCTGACACATTTCCCTGTAACTGGGCAACCTTCACCACTGCACCCCTGTATACCGAGGCTGCTCTGTGCAACCATCCACACTCCTGTTGCTTCCAGGAGGCACAAATCAGATGCCAGTTTGAAACCTCTGAACAAACAGTCCTGAAAATGCTTTGTAACCTGTGCCGTTTATACGTCTCTCTCCAGACTTTTAAACTTTGCTTTTTAAGCATTCAACTTGACAGCTGGTTTGATGTATAAATCATAGCCATAAATTAGGTCTGAAAACACTTTGGTGTCTGACAACAAGCAGAGAGAAAGGATGGCACTTATCTAGAAAAGCAATGAAAAATGACACAAAGCACAACCTTGTTGTGTCCTTGGATGCAGCGCAGACACGCTCAGAGGCAGCTGCCCTGCATGAGGCAAAGGGAATGCTCCTGCCCTGGCTGACCAAGGCAGAACAACTCCCTCTGACACAGATTCCATCACCAACTCCCACCCTGTCACTGGCTTGCTGTTGACAAGGCTCTTCATGTCCCATTTCTAAAACATGCCTTTAAACGTTCTTTCATTTTTTTCCTGTCAGAGTTTGCAGCTCGTATCCATCCACAAAATATTGCCAATATACCTTTTAAATATCAAGCCCAAGTCAAACAAAAAAATGGCAAATCCTTTACATTACAATAGCCAAAACACGTCTGCCCCAAACTTGTATTTTATTTCACAGTTTACTCAATATTTCAGTTTTCAGAGCACAGCAGTGGCATTTTTCCAAGTCCAAATCCAATTAGTCTTTTCATTATATGACTACAATGCAGAGTATAAAAAAATAATTTATTGCTTTATATTGCCACTTATTCAATCTGTGTGTAACTAAAATTTCTTATTTGATCATTTATCTAGGAGCTAATTTTGTGTTATAGTTTTACTGATCACATAATTTGATTTTATTTTCATTTGTTATTAGAGACTGAAAACAGATAACAAAAAAAGTATATTTACTATTTTCAGTTAAGAACTGAATTTCCTACCTGAATCAGTAAGCCAGTGTGTATGTGGTGTCAAGACTAGAACACACACACAATGCTTAAACAGACAGATATTAAAACTTCACCAGCAGGAACAAACCAAGTAAGGTCTGTGATATTTGAAGGGAAAAAGCCAAGTTGCAGAATTGCAAAGAGAATTTCAGCAGAGAACAATGGCAGAGCTGTTGTTCTAGTCTTCAATGCAGCACTTCCAATCATCACAATAAAATAGTCAAGATTAAGTAACTGGGCTTTAATGGATATGATGTGACAGACTTTATCTGAGAAAAGAAATTATCTGCATATGTTTGTTTTCTTTTGGCTCACAAGCATTTCTAAGAAATCAAGATTTTTTTTTATCAAATTCATTTTGCTGCTCAGGAGTTCTGCTTTAACGGTTACGACCAACCACTTCCCAAGTTTTTCGAGACAAGGAAAATGTGCAATCTGCAGTTTTGAACAAAATTCCAGCACACAGTATAAGTTAATTCAGCTCTAGATCTGCAGTAGCATTACACAGTTCTTGCAGCTTAATATCTAAGAAGTAACACAGACAAATGGCCCTCACTTCTAAGAAAGCTGAGTGCCATGTTTGAGAATTCTTAAATGAGGAGCAAAACACTTTGAGAAAAATGCTTCCACAGTGGTTTATATTTTTAGTTTACTAATCTTTCCCAAAATTCTAAAATAATTTCTTTCTCAGGGGAATTGCCTCTCATGTGATCTGTGCTCCATAATGTGCCAACAAAGAAATCTGACCCTTCAGCCCCACCAGCAACAAAATCCTTCTCTCTCCAGCATCCTCTGTGGTGTTGGAGAATAGTTTGTTTGGCACATATGCTCTCTGAGTGTGAAGTGATTCCAGTGAAATGAAAGACAGCCTGATGTAGCTCATTCATTAATTTTCACAGCAGTTGGTGCCCTGTTGGCATTTCAAATTAACATAAGGAAAAGTTCAAGAGATTTAACTTCATTTCAAATCATGTCTACTATGATTTTCAAGAAATGTTACAAATAAATTAAATTGCATTAGCAAAAGCTAATTGGAGGGCAAAAGAGAAGAATATTAAATGCTAAGTACGAAACTAATTTCATAGTAACATAATTTTACCAGCTGACTCATCCCCTACATGAAAGCTCAAGCTGCAGTAGCAGCAATGGTGACTGAGTTACTGTGCAAGGCCAAAGTCCCCAAAGGTGCTTGTTACAAGTTTTAAATGACAACTTGAAAAGAAAGGATTTCAGTCCTGTTCATTGCAAAGCTCCAGGCCCTGCCAACCCTCTCTGCAACTGGATCCAGGGTCTAAATAAACCTGTTCTTATGTATATAATAAGCTCTTCAGGGCTACTGAAAAACTGCAGAGCTCTTATGATGGTGCTGGAGTTTCCAGGCATTTGGCTTCAGCCTTTCATTTTCAAAACATTTTTTACTAAACTATCCTGATCTGATCATGAAACAGAGAACTTACATTAAAAGTTCTGAAATCACACGTGTAATTGCAGCTCCTTATTCATTTCTGCAGTGGTTGGTTTTGCTGTCTGTCCTTCAAGGTCACAGGCGACTCAGGAAATTACATTAGTTCAAGAAAACTGGCCATTTGTTGATGGAGAGAATTAGAACACACCAGCTTTTTCCTTAGAATGGAATATCCAAAGCCTTTTATGTCTTTCTTTCCTCCATGGTGTGCAGGGAATTCTACATGAAAATGGTGCACTTCCAATGGGAAACTTGGAAACTCAAAAGAAGAAATAAAGGTGATAACACTGCAGAAATTTAAAAATTGTATCGTGGCATTATCTAATTACAAATCAGGGACCCATTAATGAAGCTGAATAAGAGCTGACAAAAGC
>JAWWLZ010000177.1:7912957-7932781 GCA_035041345.1 Poliocrania exsul
TTAAAAATTGTATCGTGGCATTATCTAATTACAAATCAGGGACCCATTAATGAAGCTGAATAAGAGCTGACAAAAGCACTGAGGTGCAACTACCTACAGGTATTAGCAGTACAGATACCAGCATTTAAGTATCTCCCTTAGTATACACTGGAGAGAAATAGGTTCTTCAATGTTGTTATTTCTCTTTCTCTGTGAAGGAGTAAGAAATGCTTATTTTTCTTATTGCCTATTTATTTTACCATTTCCCAGAGTACAGATGATAACCAAAGTCAGGTCAGTTGAATCCTACTCCCTGGATACTACTGAGAAACCTGAATGAGGCACTGGCATCTTGAGAGACTGCACTGAAGGGATAGATGGATGGATGGACGGACAGATGGACAGACAGACAGATAGACAGATATCTGAGGTTGGAGCAAAGGATGAAATTCATCAAGTTTCCAAAAAGAATTTACCTAAGGGCAGGACCTACACTTCAGTGGCACAACATTGCTCAGGTCTGCATGTGTGTCGATAAAGAGACAAGTTCTCACATTGAAATTTTTCTGGCCTTATTTTTTCCCTAAAAAAGCATGATTTCATGCTGAAACAGCAGCAGGACCTGTAGAATCTCTGTGATCGGGTGAATTCAAAGCTGAGTTACATGAAAAAATAAATATCCAATGGTGCTTCACAAATACTGCGTGTTACAGGAGTGAGAGAAAATACCTGTAAGGAAACCATTTTATGTTTGTTACATTCAAATCTTGGGAGGAACACTGAGTACATTTCTGAGCTCAGTAGACACAGAAGGACTTTGTTTTGAAAGTAGAAACTGAATAAACAGAATCATTATAATAGCCCAGTGTTTGCTAAAACTGCAGATCCAAGAAATGAAGACATAAATTGAAAAAAAATATTCATTGTACAGTATTGAATAATTGAGCTAAGGAACAAAGCTAGGAAACAGATGGAAAAATATGCAACTTAGTCTTTGTTTGCAATGAAACATTTATGTTAATTCATAGTAAGAGCTGGCCATGATGTTGCCTTAAATTAATCTAAACCACATAAGCTGCTCCTCCCTTTCTATAATCTAATAGTACAGTGTTATGATCTAATAAAACATAGAGCATCCACTTCAGCTATGTGCCTGTGCTCACTTTCTCAGTGACGTGGAGATGTGTCCTGTCCCAAGGCACACATTTCTTTGTGCCTTATAACACAAAACCCTTGAAGAAATAGATCAGTCTGCAGACCTCTGTCTTTTCCTACTTATAGGCATCAAAGAAAAGAGCAGAGAGCAGAAGGGCCAAAAGTCAGGAAGAAGAAAGTGAGATAGCTGATCATGGATTCCCAAGTTCAAAGCCAGCTTAGCCAGTCTAAGTTCCTGGAATGGCTCAGAGGCAGAAAAGCTTGGCAGTGATCAGGTAAGGGTCAGCTTCAGAGGGTATGGTAGCACAGCATGCTGTGTCACCAGGGCAGGGGTTCAGCCCTAGCATGGCAAGTGTTTGAACAAAGTTATTTGTTCTTCAGGTCGGGTAACAAAGTTCTTCCCTTCTGGATCAGTGGTATCAGACCAATGGAGCAATCTCTACTTGACACTGTCAGTACACACACAGCAATAGCTTAAAGGCAGTTCCTTTTCCATTCCTTCTTCTTGGGTTCTTAAAGAGGTTTTTGGATGAATTCCTTCTACTCTCTCACCATGCACATTTATCTAAGGGCACTGGTTCATGCACAGGTTCACCACTGCTTTTCTAACATTCAAAAATAACCAAAGCACCAAATCCACTCCTTATAGAGACTCGATTCAAAGTTTCTGCAAATTTATAGATTGTTTTACAGATGCTGAAAACATCCAGCAATAGGCCCCATTAACTGTGCAAAAAGCAGCAATTATGAACAGTTCATTTTGAAGACTTTTCCTCCTTGGCCTCCTCCAGATCTTTAAACTTTGTGGTGTGTTTGAAGGCCCTTGGGTTCTAAACAGGAGCTATTGCTTATTAGCAGTTTACTTGTGTATAACTACATGTGTCTATAGTGACTTTGATTGAATTTCTTTGATTGAATGCAAAACAGTCATAGCTACAAATTCCTTCTGGGACACAGAATTGTTGGGATCAGTTGATTTGGGAAGCTATAGCAAGTAAAGCAGTGGAGTCATACCCACACTGGAAATGAAACAGAGCTTCCACAGCTGCCACTGGGATGAAACTTGTAGGTTCATACTCCGCTAACAGGTATGGGGCAATACAGCATGCTTGAACTCAACTATGTTAGCACAGTCCAATCCCTAAACCCATAGCACAGCATGGAAAATAATAAAACTATGCAATGGAATGAATGGTGGGATCCTTTAAATCCAAAGACTTCACTTCTGCCCATAGGATACAATGTGCTGTGTGTGAAGTTTTAAACACCTTCCAGATAAACAGGAGACAGAGCAAAATGGACTGTAACAAAGCTCTTCTGGTCTCAAGCTGTTATCTCATCCATCTGAATAACTGAAAAAAAGTTGTGCTAAATTAAAAGCTGGGACTGAGGATCTCCAACTGCTGTCTGACATTTCAGCATTGCAGCTAAAGGTCTGCTCCTTTGGAGCAAACTCTATTTTCCAAATGAAACTTTAGGAATGTTTTCAGTTACTTTTAAGAAGGTTGCAAAACAATAAATAAAAAAGAATGAGTATAAATATCAGACTAAACACTTGTAAATGCACTACCTGATTCAATATATGCATAACATATTAAATTCATTACATAAATAATATTGAGATACAGACATGTCTGTCAGCAACTTAGTCCCAGATTAGAAAAGGGATTTAGGAATTACCACATCCAGAGAGGAAGAGACAGTGGATCGTATCTTCCAGAAGACTTTCAAAAGCAATGGAAAAATATTGGAGGGTGAGAAATTACGGCAGGGATCAATAGTTTCTTTAACTGTAATTGTCTACAAACAAATCGTGTATTTCTTTTTTTCTATATCAACAAACATTAGAAAAACAGTAGTAATAGCACAGTCTGAGGAAATGCTATGGCATTAGGAGCATTTCACAAGTATTTCAGTTTAAAGAGCCTTTCATCAGAAGATAGTGAATTTGACTAAATATTTCACAAAATTATATTGAGTTCTGTATTTTAGGCAGTGAATGGGGATGAGGATAGAATTTCTGGGAAAGTGACATGATCCTGAAAAAAAAATTGCCCTGCTGCCATCCCAGTTCTTTGTGTGTTGCCATGCTTAGTGGAGCACTACCTTCAAGAACCTGGAGCCAGGACCACACGTCCCATTAATCAGACAATTTATAATGCAGGATCATATTCTGCACAACGTTGCTTAATAAAACACTACCACAATTTCATAGCAGGCAGAGGCTCTAAGGAAACCGACGCTTTACAATGTTCTGTGCAGGCGTGAAATCCCTTTCTTTTCTCCTGAAGGAATGCCAATCAGCCAACAAAATTTAAATGGACTATTCTCTGTTCTGTAAGAGAAGGTGGATTTGTTTTTGTCAGTCAAACAACAATAAGATGGAATGTTTGCATCCCATACGCACACACCCTTTAGGAACATGGGAAAACTAGGCATAAACTCCTTCATTTCCAGAACTCTGGAGGAGGGGGGGGAAACTGAACAGGATGTACCAGGATATACTAGAAGAAACTCCATCACACAGCGAGTACAGCCATTGTATGCCCTGGTACTTCAAGGACATTATTTTCATAATTATTAATTCTTTTCATCTGGAAAAAGCAGTGGGAAAGATCCCTCAATGGGTCTTCAAAAGTAACACTTTTGAATCTGTCTGTTACCAGCAAGAACACAGAGTTAATTCAGTTACTGCCAGAGGTATTAAAAACATTGTGATTATCAAGAGAGTAACTAGTCCCATTTGGAAGTTTCAGTAAAGCACTTTGATAGTCTGAAAGATATAAGACCTTTACACTTTAACAAATTAAGTTAAAATCCAAACATAGGTTAGTTTGGAAAGAAAAGGGTCACCTTGTAAACAGACAGAAGGAAGAAAGACAATTTGAAATCTTTTTTTCTCAATTATAAATAGAACTCTGGATCCTACTAATCAAAACAGAAAAGTTGTAAGTAGAATTTTTGTAAGTCAAAGTTGTTAAAAGGCACTGCTTTACCATCTCAGGGCAAGATGGGTGAGGGTTTTTTTTCCCATTCTTTCATCTTCTGAGCACATGTAAACATGAACTTAAGGACACTTATAGACAGTTATTTGTAGAGTTACATAATTATCATGACACAATTACTATTATATGAGAAGTTAAGACAGTAATTCAAAAGATAAACATATAAAACAAGGACAAAAGTCTAATTGCAATGCTGAACCAAGGCAGCAGACCTTTTATATAAAGAATGATGGAAAGAATTGTTACCCAGTCATATGGATGATGGACAGAAAGTTGGCAGAGAGGATCTGTGAGGGAGGAGCAAATTCCTTCTGCAGCTTTCCCAACAATTTACATCTGTAATCACGAACAGTGTTGCACAGAATGCACAGTTAATGTGATAAATAATGCTGCCACCTCACTTCCATCAGGAGCTTTCAATGTGCCTTTTTATTACCCTGCCTGACTTACGGATGGGAAAGCAGAAGAAGTGCAGAGTGAAAATGGTTTGCCAGAAATAATTTAGGGGAAGGAAATCTCCCCAAACTCCACGACCACCACTGGGTGCTCTCGGAGCACACAGCACAGCAGGTTACAACGCAGTGCTGTGGCTCTAACCACAGTTGGCTCACTGTTCCTCATCACTTCTCTGCACTACAGAAATCACAGCAGCTGATTACAAAATTATGGCTTGCTATGACTCTCTTAAATAACAAATTGAGATATCTTATGGTTCACCTCACTACTTTTATCACTTCCTTTTATTTCTCTGTTCCCATGGAATAAACAGGGGAGGTTTAACATAGTCCTATTCACTTAATTTTGTCCTTTTTACCATATTTCAAGGAACTAAATGCAGAAGAAAAAGCATATATTGTCTTCTCTATTCCTTGGAAAAATATTTGAAACTCTGTTCATTAAATGGTGGCCAGATTCATGAAGTCAGCTGAATTCAAACATATCACATCTGCTCTTCACTGCAGCAACTCTGAGAAGGTAAGTAGAGGCAGTTTGCCCTCAAAAATTGCCGAAAAAACTACATTCACCTCTGATTTACCAGAAAAGTTTACAGATGTTTGGCTTGGGGACAATCAGCTTTTGTTTTTTGTCATGTGCCCCAAATATGCTCTTGACATAAACCAACAGCAGGCAACATCCTGAAAGACTAACTTTATATTTTTCTGAGCATAGCTGGAATTTTTTTCCAGCTACTTTTTTGTAGTAGGCAAGAAAGCTTGCCATAATCATACAAAGCAGCACTGCTTATATTTATTGCCTAGCTATGAAAGAGCAATAATGAAAATTAAAAATGTCAATAGAGATTTTTCAGTCATATAATTCCAATGTTTCACCTTCCTAAACTGATGTAAAACACCTACCCTTATTAGCCAGGAATATGCTGAAGTAGCATTTAAGTAAAGAGAAAACCCATGGGGAGGCAGAAAGCAAAAATGGTACAGACACATTTTGCAATTACCAATTAGGTGTTTCACTGCAAAGAAGATATCAAAGAAACAAATTTCTATCTCCATAACATTATACAATGCACAAGGATCTCAGATTAGCACTCATTACACAGCATCAATCTCAGAGCAATGTTTTGAGATCTCCAAATAAAAGTACAACCTATGACTAGACAAAAAGGATGTTTTGTTTATTCCTAGATTTGCTATGTGTCTTCATTTGTGGTGAAAAGATGCAATTCCCTGCCTTCACAGTTATATGAAATACTGTTTACATGAGTCAAGGACCAAAACATTGCTTGTCATTATATGAAATTGTAGCGTCCAAGATGCTGCAGTCATTTGGTAATCTAAGCATGAGACACTACTGTGTTTAAATTACAGCAAATGTTGGCACTTTGATGGAGAAAACTACATACATAAAAATCAAATTAAAACAGCCAATATTAAAGTAACATTAAGGCTGAGAGTTTAATTAACTTTTCTGAGAGTCAGACTACTCAATACTTAGATGATCCTCAGATGGATGAACAAGGAAGGAGCAGAGAAAGTGAAGCAGAGATAAGAGAGATTGTAAAATCATCTAAATCAAGGTCACAGCACTGTGTAGCCACTAGCTTGAGAGAGGGGCTTGCTCAAAGCAAGAGAGAGCTGAAAGAGACTCTCAGAGAAATGCTGGAAATGCAGTTTCCACTGATTTAACCAGCAAACAGATGAGCAAGGGATCTAATATATTCTTGTTATACTGGGGAGAAACAGCAGAGTCTGGGCAGGCAGGGGAGGCTTGAAGAACAGCCACCAGAAACCTGGAAACCACAGCACAGCAAGGCAGCTGACATTTTTAGAAGCAGGCAGTAAAATGGCTTTTACAAATCAATTTTTATTACTGTGGCTGTAATGGTGGGTGATTTCCTCAGCAATGACATCTCCAACACACCATCTCTTCATTACTTTGAGTACATCTGTGTTCCTTCAGCACCATTTCCTAAACAGAAGAAAATAACCGCAGGAAAATCCTCTTTTTCTGACACATCTTGTCACAGATCTCATCTGCTCCAAAGTGTGTTTCTGATGGCTGCAGAACCTATCAACTTCTGGATTTAAGGGGTAAGGTTGCAAAAACTTCCAAATCATTCTGCTGAGCCAGAGAAGTGCTATGGAAAGGGATGTTTAGTATATTTTAAGTTTCTGAAAAAAGATCTGGAGATAAGAATTCACCCACCACTTCCCTCTCCCCCTCTCACTTTAAAGGTGCTCTGGCCTTATCCAAACCTTATTTTTCTCGTATCTCACTGCCCTGCCTTGTATTTTAATTTTTGAAGATCTTTTCTGTTGTCCCTGGCACTGCTGAGCTCCCAAGAGAGCACACACCAACTCTGCCCACACGCAGCAGCACATCATGGAGTTCGGCAGACCAGGGGACAGCTCCCTCCTGAAACACAAACCAACATTTCAGGAGGCACACAGCACCTTGCAGGCAACTCCTTGACACCCGAGTCCTCCTCCCACCCACAACGTATGCTTGGAGTCAGACGTTTGAATTATTTGTGTCTAAAGAAAACACCCTATAGAGGCGCGTGTAAAACTTCACCAAACTCTTAACTAGCTGGATAAATTTCTCCAGCTCCAAGAACTGCTTCTTCCCCTCTTTTTACCATATGTTCACTTAAACACAGTGAGATATAGGAAGCTGGAGCTGTTGCCTCTGCGTATGTCTACCCTGGAGCCAAAGATACACCTGCAACCCCTCCAAGTAGTTTTAAAGCATCCAACTTTAGTACTCAGAGAAACATAAACACATTAGCATAGAGCTCATTGTGATCAGCTGCTTTGAGTTTACACAAACTCCACACAGATGTCTCCAGCTTCTCCTCAGCTCCTCACTGCCATGCTCAGTGTGTGCTGCACCTGAGCAAGCTGCTTTAAACCCTGCTGTGATGTGTTGCAGTTCTGCAGTTCCTCAGTGCTCCATGACTGGCAAACTGACTCTGGATCTGGCTCTTCCAGTTTCTGTCAAGACATCTGAGTTAGCCCAAACATTACTTCAGAAAACAATTTCTGGGAAAGTGCCTCTTCTGTAAGCCACTGCAGCTCACAAAGTTGTAATTTTTTTGGATGAAGTAGGGAGATGATAATGAAGAGCAGACAGAAGACAGTTTTTTATTTTCCTTAACTCTTCTCCATTCTTGCCAAAGAAGGAAAGAGGGTAGATACTGATCGTGGACCCTCCAGATAATTCCAGAGATTCTAAATGCCATGAAAAAAAACATAAATGAAAGAGAAAAATCATCTTTTATGTCCACCATTCCATATTTCAGAAAAAAAAAAGGATACATGTAACTATTAACCATCAACCACACAGAGCATGGAAGTATTTTACTTCCATACAGAAAAGAATTGGGATGAATTGAAATGGCTGGATTCTACTGCTGAAAGGAGCCATCCCTTTCTCTGGGAAGAGTGACTGACAAGAAAAAACCCACCATTTTTCAGTGACAGTGTCTTTTTGCCAGTGTATTTCTGTGTAAGAAATTTCTCTTATTTTGTGTCTTTTCTTTCTTCATAGAAAATGGACTTTCCTGGCAGCTTCTTTCTCCTTGCAATAGCAATCAAAGAATCTAAAACTACAATGGACTGTCAGAGTGCTGCAATTAGGAAAGCTGAAAGGTTTGCTTGTCTTATGAGGATGAATTTCTCTGAATTGCATTTTTTGTGGCTTTTTCTTTGGTATGACAGTGAAAGAGCCATTCAGCCATTCAATAAATATATAATCAAAATAAAAGCATCTTAAAGTTTTTGTAAGAAAGCAACAAGCAGCAACATCTTCAGATGAGTGATTCATACCTAGGATATACTCTTTGCCTAATCTGTATTTCAATTTCTGAAACTTATATGATTTGAAGCATCTCTCACTTTTTCATTTTTCTCATTTTTGAGCAGCTCGAGAAGATAAATATAATACTGTTATTCATATTTTACAGATGGAAAGCTAAAGCAAAATTAATTTATAAGTTCTCAGCAAATTAAAACCTGCTTTAATGGGAGCGATGATTTTTAAATATTGGTATGGATCTGGAAAAAAATTACTCAGATGACAAAAACCACTGGAATAGGAAATGAAAGACAGGGAAGTGCAGTCCCACCAAGCCTAACCATTCCCTTTCTTATCACCAAAGAGCCTCTCTAGAACAAGGAGTGAAGTTTTTTTGCTGTACAAAGAATAGACACTGTCAGTTATCTCTTTCCATTCTCTAGACTTTTTCCTCTGCATCACCCAATTTTCTCCCTGGTTCAATTGGTGTTTGCCTCCCAACTTTCTGCTTCTCTAATGATGACTTTGATATTGTTTCTATTCATGTTCTACTGCCAGATAAGTCACCACTTCTCCTAGTACTCATACAGCTAAAAGCACTTTACAGAAAGTATTTTTATGACCAAATCTACATCTGACCACATGTGTTTGAGTACAACCCTGCATACACAAACATGAAACCACCAACCTTAAACTATGGCTTGCACAGAACACAGCAGCCTATCCTTTTCATGAAGCAGGTCACTAAAAGCTTTCACTGATTTTTATTTTTCATCAAGCTTTCAGAATTTTATTTTAAGCATAATGTTGTGCCATTTACTATAGGGACATTTACACATCAGGCTGCTCTACTGGACCATCAGGGTGAACAGAACCACTTCCCCAGAGCTGACTCCTTCGGGAACAGCACCTTCCATGTAGAAAGCAAAACTCTCAGCAAGAAAAGTCCAAACCAAAATAAGAATATAAAGTGAGGTAAATAGAAGAAAAATAAAAGGGGGGGGTGGGGGGGTAGTGAGGGGCTGGAATATCCTCAGCCACTCAGCAGAAAATTTTTCAGCCCACCTCCTGTCTCAAACACAAAAATTCCTCAGTTTTTGGATTTTAATAGCCCCAGAATTTTCTTATCTGTTGATTTTGAAACTAAGATAGGTGAAGCTGATCATGAGTCTACTGTTTCAGGCTCCTGCTGAAGAGCAATTTGGCGTAAAATGTTCAGATAATAACTGAAACTATGCCAGTGAAAAATGCCTTTTCACAATTTCTGTTCTGCCGTCTCTCCAAAATGGGCACTTTTTTGAACATTCTAAGCAATGCTCTGACTACTATTACTGACTACTAATGGCAAATATACCTCAGACTCAATTCTTGCAGGGAAGTGCTGAAAACAAACTTCCCAATACATGAATATAAACATAGAAATGGAAACTGAAAAAATTAATCTGATAATATATTTGATAAGGGTATAAACAGACTAAGGCAGAAGAAACCTTCAACTCCTGCCATATTAGCTGCACAAGATTAACTGCATGAGCTCATAGGCTGCAAAAAGCAGAAAACGGAACAAAGACTGGTTTGTTTGTATTTATATCTGATGTTGCATAAAAAGTTCCTGTGTAAAGGTGACAATCTGACAGTATGAAGTTTTGTTACAATTAAATACTGCTGCCACTCCTCAAGGTGAACATTTAGGCCCATTTTTCTAATGATCAGAAATTTTTTCATGTAGGAGCAAGACAAATATCAAATAAACGTAGCTTTAAAAATCAACATGCACAGTGAACACAAGGAGTGGTACTTTTATCCTAATGGCTTTACAAACACATACCTAAAATAGGCTAATGACTGGTACCCTCTGCTATAGCATTTATCTCAACATGAAAATCCATTGCTCTTTAGTCCATATAATAAAATACTATATCAACAAGAAATCAACACTATTTATTCTCATGGATTTACCAAACCATGGTTGCCTCTTGCAAAGAGTCTATGCACAAGCAGTTGTGCCAATGATCCCATAAAAAAATATCTGCACTACAGAATGTTTGCATGGCATGGCTTCATCTGAGCACTGGGATCTGTGTAAGCTCTGCTTAAGGTTTGGCACTTTTGCATGAATGGCAAAGACGGCATAACAACATGGCTTAGAGGGAGGAAAACCATCATCGTCATGTAGCTGCCTATTTTCCTTAGGGAGGCACCAGTATTACAATTGCAGTTTAGCTGCCTGATTTGTGATGCCCCCACAGCAGCAGGAATGTTTAGCTGTGCACCTGGACTGTGCTTTTAACTTACTGAGTGAAAATCCTGCAGAAGATTTTCTGCTATGAGGATGGTTTATTCTTTCACTTGATGGCTCTTCATTGAGTTCCAAACTCCTGTTTTATATGCACAGTGGGAAATAGATACAGACTGATGCAAAGAGTTGTTCTGACTGAGGCCAACTCCTGCCTCAGTGCTGTGAGGAGGTGTATGTGTTCAGACTGTGCATTCCCAGCCCTACTAAATAGGGATCACAGAAATTAATTCCTATAATCAAGGACATAATAGTCAAACATGATTACTTGCTTCACTGACAGTCTAATTCAAGATCATTTGTAATGAACCATTTCCAAAATCAACAAAAACAAGACTCCTGGAAAAGGGAATCCTTATGAATTACACTACGTTCGTCGTGTTTTGCAGGTGCTTGTGCAGAGGGGAAATAATACATTGCCTGGCTGTGCAGGGGTTTTATCATCCACAGAGGAACTCTCTCTGAAAATCTGGCCCATAATACTGAGGTTTATGATTTCCTGGCCTTTTTTTTTTTTTTAATGGAATGTTGTTGCTGGGTATGAATGTCTTCCCGCATAGTGTTAATTTTTAATGTTACAGTCTTAAATAGAGATTCTCTACCAAGGACTACTTCATCCCTCACATACAGAGCTGATTAACTTCTAGGTATGCATTATAGTAGAAGGTATATTAATTAACATTCTAACATTTTATAATTATATTGTGCATTAACAATATTGCATTTAATTACAATAATCACTATGAGATCACATGTGGGGGGCACTAAAATTTGATCCACTTTTATTTTTCAGCCATGAGACTCATGATGTGAATTTCGGCAACTGCTCTTTAATAACTAATCTAATTTTTGTGCTTTTTTTCCAAAGGCCACCACTAGCTAGCCTGCAGAAATTCTTTGACTCACAAATGGAAGCAGCAAGTTGAAACTAAATTTCTTTTTTATATGACAGTTCTACCACACATGGAGATGAGACAGAAGGTCACTGAGTTCAAACTGTACAAGCTAAGAAGGAGAAAAAAACACCTCGCAACTAAAAACATCCTTGCCTTTTATTGTTATTCTACTGTATATCTTTGATAGATTTTTCATGAAGTGTTATTTATGTCTAGATATCTTATCTTGTTTCTGGTTTATTGTTACAATGTCTAGTCTTCCTGTAACTGCACCACAACATCCCAGTAATGACATGCTTGAATGTTTGGCTGACCTAACATCAATACTTCTTGCTTCTGCTCCTCCTCCCCCACAAGATCTTCCTCTGATACGTTATTTAAAGCTGACTGATTTTGTACCCAATCCTAATCCACCCTGTGCCATCTCCAAGCATAAAATACCACAGACAGTATCTCAGCAGGCACAAGGATGTAAAAGTTTGATTCTTGGAAACATGAAGGATGCCATCAGCACCCAAAATTAGCACATGGTTTGTTACAGTTAATAAATAAAGAGATGCTAAAAATTACAGGAGACATCCTCTTCCTTTAAAAATTAATATAAACTAGTAAGATTTACATTAAAATTTCTCCCACATGCAACAGATAGATGATCTAGCACTGTCATCTTCCACCAATCTAGTATACAACTGCCCCACCAAAAAAATAAAAGAAGATTTCCTGAACACCTAAATCAAAATTCAGGTAGATTTCACATGCATAAAGCCAAATCCTGCAAGCATTTTACAATGGAGAGAAAGGAGGCAAACAACAAAGTTGGAGAAGGGTCTCAAGGGGAAGCCATATGGGGAGCAGCTGAAGGCACTTGGTCTGTTCAGCTGGAGAAAAGGAGACTGAGGGGAGACCTCATTGCAGTTACAACTTCCTTGCGAGGGAGAGAGGCAGGCATTGATCTCTTCTCTGAAGAGCCTGAAGCCTGAAGTTGTGTCAGGGGAAGTTTAGGTTGGATACCAGAAAAAGGGTTTTCCCCCAGAGGGTGGCTGGGAACTGAACAGGCTCCCCAGAGCAGTGCTCACAGTTCCAAGCCCGGCAGAGCTCAAGAAGCATTTGGATGATACTCTCAGGCACAGGGCGTGACTCTTGGGGATGGTCCTGTGCCACGCTGAGGGCTGGACTCAATGGACTTGTGGGTCCCTTCCAACTCAGTGTATTCTGTGATTCTAAGGACCTTTAGGGATTCCACCTAACCTAACATAGTTCCAGTCTTGTCACTGCTTCATATTTCTTTTTGGTTTTTTCCTGCTGCTTCTCATATATAGATCACTACTAGAATGGAAATGATTTTTTTAATAATTTTGTGTTTAGGAAAACATTGCTTCAGTCTGAGGGATGCAGCTGAAGTTACCCAATACATCTAAAACAGTTTCTTAAGTTCTTAAAAGCAAAGTTATTCTACTTTTTCTTAGAATAGTTAATAGTGCCTGTGGCTATGTTTGCATGCACAAATGTTTGCTATCTATTCCACTGTCAGTAGTGTTCTTTGCCTAAAGGTCACATGCCAAAAAAGATGATGATAATGGTGTTATTGCTCCTCTGTTTTCACGCCTAAGCAGAGAGAAAGGAGTAAGTAACTAGAATATTTTTCCATGACTATATACATCTTGACTGCCTTGACAAACTATTGTGTAGGGTTATCTGGGGGAATTCTTGAAACAAATAATCCACTTTAATGGATTCTTTTTTTTTTCTGATTGCTGCAAAGAACCACAGTAACCCACACAACCTGACACAGGGAGGATGCAATTCCACAGGCCAGAGTGGCTCAGTGAAACAGTGCTCAGGAGTCAGGGAATCCATCACTGATGATGGTCTATAGGATCATACACAGCAGTTTTATCATGTTGTTTGGTAACAGCTAAAAGCAAAGTAGGTCCATTGCAGTGCAGATACTGGTAGAACAGCCCAAAGTCAGGAGATCAGGATATAATCCTTACCTGCACACTACAGCCTCTGGAGCTGGGAAAAGACAGTACCTACTCTCCCAGGAGCCTGTAGGAGTTGATAACGTCTATGATTACCAGGATCTTATTCATGTGTTTGGCCTTTTCAGATTCATCACATTCTTACCCAAAATTAGCATTTCAACCTGACTTCAGAAAAAAGTGGAAGGTATTTTTCTTTATGCTTATTCTTTAAAAATTTAAATTTTGTGACTAGCAATGAATATAAGATTAGGTTAAGCATCTGATCTGAGAAGAAATTTTTCCAAATACTTTCCTATTTAATATAAAAATGAATGTGTGGGTGTTTTTTGAAATGACAAATTACTTGGGTGCCTTAGAAACCTACTTCTTTGGAAACATGTGAAATGCCTGTGTTAGCTTCAGAAATTCAATTTGGTTCTTCAAGTCACTTGGGCACATTTGAAAATATTACCCTTGATCTAACTCTTGATAGAAAAAGATTAGTGTCTTCATCAAACAACCCTGTTGAAATCAAACTTCTGTAAAGTTCTCCATTTTGATGAAAAAAATAAAACCTTCTTTTTTTTCTACAAAAAATTCCAAATGACAGTTTTCATTTGTTTGATAAAACACATATTATGGATTTTTGCCAAGACAAAGACAGCTTTAGCTAAGCACTAAATCTCAGTTTTCCATTTTAGAGGGTTATTACATATAGCCTTTCCTATATGTATTGCTCTCATTTAGTCATAATAACTCTTTCATTTGCTAAGTTGATTTTGAAGAAGACAGAATTTAAGCTGTTTAAATCTGAGGGCATGAACAGAATCTTAGCAAAAGAATCCCTCTCCATATGAAGAGGTTATTAAGTAATTGGCCATCTCTGTTCAAGTCATTGAAATAATTGTTTTTTACAGTTATTACCCTGTGCTTTCAGTTTACATAATTTCTCCATTTAATACAAGTAGAAGATAACTCACCAAGTTGGCAAACAGTGTTCTGATTAGCAAAAACATTTGAGCTAAGACAAACTCAATGCAATTATTAGTATAATCTTATTACTACGATAAATCTTTAGACAAAGTTCAGACAGGAGCCAGTAGCTTCTATATATAATACTAAATTTAATTACACCTAGTTAGACCATTAAATGAGAAAGCCTGGGCTAGTCTGGGAGTATGTGGATGTTCAAGGAACAGCCCAAGAGAGATGACAGGTATAAATCCTGTCTTCCTGTTCTTCCTGCCTGGGTTTGGCAAGTGATGAAAAAGAGGATTTCCAGGAGACAGAAGGATGAAAGGGATATGTTCCTGCACTGTAATGACAGCTTCCAGGCTATAATTCCATGTGTTAGTGTGCCTGGGCTATGGGCCTGAAACCCCTCCCTTGGAGAGTGTCACTGGCTGCTGTGTGTCACCGAGACACTGATACTTGTCCACTCCCAGGTACAACCTCCGGTACCCAAAGCTGCTGAGTTGGTCCTGCACTGTGGCATGTGTCATTAGGGACACTGAGCAAAGACTCAAATCAGACCCACAATAACCCAAAATCAATCAATAGAGTCTTTCACTGCCCAGTTAGAATGCTAACACTGCCAGCTAAATGAACATGTATTTCACAACAGTATATTGCTTACCAGTTACCAGTGCAGCCCCTACTTCTGGCATCTTGCAAGCCTTGTGATACAAAGCCAGAAAGACACAGCTTAAAAGTCTGCTCTGCTCAAGTCAATGCAAGGTGATCACCCAGCCTCAAGACCTGGGTTACGGATCTTGACACCGCTGGCAGCATCTCATATACTGCTGCCTACAATAGCATCCACCTTAAAGAAATAAACTGATTCCCTTAGATGTTTATATATACATATATTATAAAAGATCTTATGGCAATCAGAGTCAGTGGTGAGCTGCTCTTGGTTTGCAATGACTTTGCATAGACAGTGATAGCCCTGGATCACTGAAGTAGAGAACAGGACAGCATCTCCTTAGTCTTTTGCTAATCTGATCCCTGCAGAGGCAAAATGGACTGAATCTTGACAGACAGCAGTGCTGACTGAGATTTACCAAAATCAGAGTGCAATCAACAGAAAAAATTTAGAACCTCTGGTGGTTCTATAGTATAGGAGATAAGAATATCTGGTGCATCCACATGCTAAATAACTGCTGGAAGTCAAGGGCAAATATTTGAAAGAACATCTAAGACCCCTAAAAATACAAAAGCAAATCCAACCAACTTTTGAGTTTGCATCTGTGAGTATTCAGGCTGTGTCTATGACACATTAGCTATACTCAGAAACTTCAGAACACACTGTACAGATCAAGAAGTCATTTTTGATTGTCTATTGAAGTCAGTAGCATTATTCCTTTTCATTCTACTGCATTATTGATAATAGATTTTTTTTTATTAATACACACTGATAGTTTCAAGACAAAATTTTTTCAAATAATCTAGAATAACATTCTGGATTTGTGCATAGCTGTTGCTTTCTATTAGTGAAAGAGCCACTGGTTACAGGCACATTTGCAAAATTGTAGCCATTCTAGCCACTGCAGACCACGTATATTACGATACTGTACTTCATGGGAAATCAGTCACTACTGTAATTAACCACCTTCCTTATCACCCTATGCTTTCAGCTTATCACATCGTTGACTATCTGCTTATAATGAGTAACATTTGGGATCATTGTTACATATGCAGTTCACAGTAATTATTAGGATACAGACTGTGAATTAACTTTTAAAATTAATACTGCTTCTTTCCCTCTCCAGGTTCAATTTAAGGTTCCATTCTCCCTCCATTTTAAAGCATCAATAAAGCTGTTTACAAGTTGAAAGTTCATTTTCACTTGTACATAAACTATACATTTCAGTGGACAGAAACCCATTTCTGTATTAGTCGCAGTAGCAAAATGTTTTCTCATTCACCCTCAAGTTTATTGAAAACAAAGTGTTTTTAATATTGGGTGAAGCTGGATTAAAAGCATACATTAACTTCTGAAATTAAAATGGTGTAATTTTATTTCTTTATTCCACAGTGTGAGATAGCATTAGAAGCATAGAGTTTCAACTGATATTTTAGAATTGCAATTACTGCATTAAGAGACAAATCTGGACTCCAAGCAATTAATGCATTAAGAGATGTAGGTAGAATGTAAAGCTAGATACACATAAAAGTTTAATTATAAATTCTTTTGAAAAAATATTACTGAAAAATACTTACTGAGAAACAACTTTTCAGACACTTTGATATATTTTTCTGTTTTTCTACCCTGCACAAGGAGAACACTAAAATCCCTGAAGTCATTACGTGGCAATAAGAATGAAAGCCTCTAGTTCCTTGAAACCACTTAGCTGCAAGCCAATAAAAGTGTTCCTTCACTTAATTCTCAAAATTCTCAACAGGGGCACTTCTACATCTGTTGCCTTCAGCACTCCCCTCTCAGCATTCCTTCATAACTTGTGATAGCTCCAGGGGAAACCTAAACCACAACATCTTCTGGGGAGAATCGCCCTTTCCCTCCCTGTTCCTACCTTAAAATGTTAATCAAAGACACTTCAATGCCTGTCTCACCCTGTGCCACCAATCCAGCTCTGCAGAGGTCAACAAAGTGCTCCACTCTTTTCTTCTTCTCTTTTGCCCTTGGCTGCCTTTAGCTCTTGAAGTAAACAGATGATTTTCCATGTTAGCTCATTTGATAGCCTTCCCACAACCCAGCAGGCCATCATGGGCTGCCACAGCAGGGAAGCGCTTGCTGACTACCAGGGCAGTTGATCCCACCACTCAGCCTCCCATGGAGATCTCTCCAGCACTCAGAGCATGACAGAAAACTGCTCCTCAGTAGCAGTTCCCAGGAGTTCCCAAGAAATCCAAGACAGAGGGCTTTTCCTAAGAAACCATTCACAAGCTATGGCTGCCTTTCCTCCTCCTGTCTATTGGCTTCTGGTGCCAGCTCCTTCCAGGATGGACTGACATTTCTCCCAGGAGCTAGGCCTCTTATTTTTAAATCAGTCATTAATCTGACACTAATTGACTCCCTTCACAAGTGATAAGTTTCACACCTATGTCATTCCTGTTTTCTGGCACAAAGAATACATGAGATCAAAACCATTTTTTTGTCACTGTAGGTTGAGTACGCACGTTAAAATGCAAGACAGATCTGCCTTTTAAGTTGTATTATTGTTATTGTTAACCAGTTGCATACACAAATTAAAGCAGGAGTTCTGTTCTGTTTTCATGCCAAACAGTTTGTGTGTTTCAACATTTTACTGGAAGGAGCCAAGATTTTTTCTTCTTCTACCACAGCCAAATCACTTCTGAAGTTTCAATAAATCCAGCCTGCTATTTATCTGCTGAGTGACTTTATTTTTGAGGCATCAAGGACAATGGAAGAAATAGGAATGTAACATAGCTATCTGAAGTGCAAAGATGAGATCCCAGTTGGAAAGAAGTGCTAAGAGATCAGGGTGATCAGCGACGCTGCAGCCAGAGTGCCATGGTGGAGTAAAAGCATATAGAGAAGCGTTTGGCTGCTGACAGCTCTTACCTGTGAGCCAAAACAGACTACACAGCTTTTGCATGAAGTAACACAATGTACAACAGCACACAGGCATGTGTCCTGCAGCTGCTGAACCTCAAGAAATCTCCTGTGTTAGGGTAAAAAAAAAATATATACCAGCTGAAGGTTGGTGCGAGTTAGATTCCCTACTAAGGGGCTGCTCTTTCCCTGTAGGACACTAAGAACTGCCATTCTGGATAGAACCAAAGTAAACACAGTCCAGACTTTTTTTTTTTGGCAAGTATAACTTAGAAATTTATTACGGAAAAAGTACCTTGGGATTCATCAAAAGCAGAGAGACCACCAGGTCAAGGGAGGCAAGTCTCCTCCTCTGCTCAGCTCTCCAGAGACCCCACCTGGAATGCACATCCAAGTCTGGGGTCCTTAGCACAGGAAGGATACAGCCTTGCTGGAGTGGGTCCTCCAGAGGAGACCATGAAGATGCTCAGAAGGCTGAAGCACCTCTCCTGTGCAGTCAGGCTGAGAGACTTGGGATGGTTCATCCTGCAGAAAAGGCTGAGGAGGCCTTAGAGCATCTTCCAGTACCTAAAGGAGCTCCAAGAGAGCTGGAGAGGGACTTTTTAAAAGGGCAATAAGAGCAAATGGCTTTAAACTGACAGAAGGCAGGTTTATATTGGACGTAAGAAAGAAATTCTTCACTGAGAGGGTGGTGAGGCCCTGGAACAGATAGCCCAGAGAAGTTGTCCAATCCCTGGAAGTGTTTAAGGCCAGGCTGGATGGGGCCCTGAGCAGCCTGGTCTAGTAGATGTCGTCTCCACCCATGGCAGGGGCACTGGAATGAGATGATCTGTAGGGTTCCTTCCAACTCTAAGCATTCCATGATTCTATAATTAGCAAGAGAGCATGAATAGTAGCATATACCTTATATCCTCTGCCAAGAACCAGTTAATAGATTTACTGAATTAGAAATGTAAATAAGAGTCAATTTTAAATAACCATTAATGGACTTATCCCTTATGAATTTATGCATACCTCTTCTTAAACATAACTAATTTTGACTTTCAGAGAACCTTGTGGTACTAACCTTAACAATTATTCATTTTCCCAGAAAAAATTACCTCCCATTGCTGGTTCTTCATCTGTAACCTAATAATTTCCTTATGTGTCCTTTCAATTACAAAACCATGCTCTTTGTTGACCTGTGTACCTACCACCTTCAGGTCTTCTAGGTCTCTAGTCTGGTAAGGAGTAGAAGCTGATATCCCACAGTAATCTGACAGTGCCACACAAGTAACGCTCCTCCAGTTCCCTGACACTGCCTCAGTTACATGGGTATAAGAATTCAAATTCCATTTTCTAAGAGGTCAATATTAAAGCCACCTATAGGAACCAATTCCAGAGTCAAGTCCTGAGGACATACAAATTCAGATGGATGCATTAGAGCTGCTAAAGCAGTACTCTTGTAAATGGAAAATTTAGGAATTTTTTTTCATATACCAGCTTATCTCAAGAGAAAGGCATTTGTAAAACTTCAGTCACAAATGTAGAGGAGAAAAAAGACCTTTATCGATAAGCCTAATGCCTGTAAAGTGAGCAAGAACATGTAAATAGCAGCATAAGGTAAAGCTTGCAGTTATCATAATCACACAATAACACCAGCCTGTTCAAAATGCTCTCTTTCAGTAGAACAAAAGCCAATTCTACTTTTATGAAGGAATATTCATCCTCAGCACTGTTCATTTTTAAGCACTCACAA
>JAWWLZ010000177.1:7932881-7954023 GCA_035041345.1 Poliocrania exsul
TGCTAACTCACAACCATTTCTGTATATTCAATACAGTTGTTTCTGCTCTCATCTCAATAGGTAACCATCAGCCCCAAATGTTTACTTTTGATTATATATATATATATATATAAAGTTACTTCATGCTTTTTATCTGCCCTAAAAATAATTTGAGTAGTAGTTCCATGAAAGTTACACTTATCTGAGACAAATTATGTGGTGTTTTTTAAGCAAGTGACCATGAGGACCAAGAGAAACTTTGAATCAGACAAGTGGGATACAAGGTCATTCTTCAAGTATGTCTCTGAACAGGATGGCCAGATATGGTGGCCCCATTCATCCTTAACTTAAGGATACCATAAGTTTAGAAACAGCATTCCTGACACCATATGTATTTTTTTAAATTCATATTTTAACATCTATTTTGTGTCCAGAGTAAAATACAAACCAAATACAAAGCAATGAAAGATGAAGTATAAAACTCAGCCAAGACATATTAGAGTGAGTGTATTTGATCATAATAAAGAAGGGCAAATTCAGTTCCAACAAGGTGCTATACAACTTCTGAATGAAACTGTCTTTTAAGAAACACATTGCTAATCATTTTTCTGAGATAAGTCTTGCAAAACTAAGTAAAACCACTCAACTAAACTGTAAAAGTATTTTAAAGAGTCAGACTGATGTATAGAATCAAGGGCTGTCAATTGACCTGAACAGACATACAGAAATTATCATCTGAAAGACTTCTATTCTGAATTTGTCCATGAAGGCTTGTTCAAGGTTGTGATTCCCCCATGAATCTACTATTCTGTTAATGCTCACAGCAGCATTCTCCCAAAATAGAATAGCAACTACTATTTCAGCAAGACATAAATCAGCAATGCAACATTTGAGGCAAGTAGCTTTCAAAGCCTCTCTGTGTTTCTGTTACTGGCTTAGTAAACCAGGTGATGCCACCTGATACCCAGAGCACTGTGATGTGCTTGTTTATCTCTGTGTACATGGATTCCACACCATTTATCTGGACAGAGCACAAATAGAACAAAATGTTTATATAAACATAATAATAGGAAATGTCATGGACAAGTCCAAACACTATCTTGAGCCATGAAAATTCACTGCAGTCAGCAGGGCTGAGACAAGCTCATATCTTTAATGAATTTGAACCAGGAGTGAATTTGGGCCAATACCTTCAGGTATGTGAAACAATTCTGCTTCTGTTGGGTGTGATTTGACAAAAAGTACTGAATCAAATACCGTGGAAGCCAACCAATATTTTGAAATATTTTGAATTGCTGTTATTCAAGAGGCTGAGGGAATGGGGAAACTGAACATGCTTTGTACAATGGCCACATGTTTCTTCCAGTAGAAGGGTTAGAGCCACTTTGCTTTCTCTTTTAATACCGAAAAGAATTGCAGAAACTTTCACAAAAAAGACAACTTCAGTGGAGCCACTACTATTTAAGTTTCCTTTCTTATATTTTCAATACAATCAGTACAAAACTGACTGGTTTGTACTGGCATCAATAATTATTCATATTGAGAGGTTTATTGGTTTCTCAGCAGCATTTGAATTTTTCATCTGCTTAACTTGCCTTAGAAATTACAAAGTGAGTAGTATTTTTTTCAAAAATGCTTAAGACATGCACACTAAAATATTAGGGTTGGTTTTTTTTTTACACAACCTATGCTCAATCCTCGAGGTTTGGGAAACTTAAACCACTGTGAGAAAACACAGTCAAGCCTTTTATAATCAAAGATTTATATGTGCAACAAACAAGAGTGCTTGAACAGATTCATGGGCTGTCCATTGACCTCAGACACAGGTTAATATCAGCATCTTCTTAATGGATTACAATAGAAAATAAGATTTCATGGACATTACCCATGAGACACCCAATCTTTACTGGCATCATCAAGCAATTACAACATTATGGAAACTCAGCCAAGGGTGAGGAAAGGAGACAGAGAAAAACACAATTTACTGTCATTAATATTATGTTAATAGTATGCATTTCACAAACTCATTGAATCAGGAATCATTATGCTATTCCTGGAATACAGTGCAAACTGGGGCATTGTGCATTCAATGCAGATGGTAGGTAATGGCATGCAGTGCTGCAATCTGCAGGAAATAAAGGGGCAGTTGCTGTGGTCACATGAGAAATTCATTCTTGCTCCTACCTCACTAATAAAGTTTCTGATACTAAGAGTAAAGCAAGAGTTCTGCTTATGATTGCAGGGACTGATATTTCCCTCTATCACTCACAGTCTGCTTTATTTGAAACAAACAATTATGACAGGTAATACTAAACATTGAAATAAAAGATCTGGGCATGAGTAAATCATGTTCTTCTACACACTTTCCCCCCAAAACCAGGGTAGCAAGTTAGCCCTCTGCCAAAAGAATCCATTTTCTAATTGGGACTAAGATATATAGATCTTTTCAATTTGCTTCATTTACATCCATACCATCCTGTAATTCATTAATCAGTATTGATAAGATAATTAAAAAGCTTGACAGCTAGTGAAAAATATCTAATTTGATTTTTAGAACTAACTTCCCTTCTCTGCTATTTTGGTAATATCCTGCCCACCCTCTTCATTCTTTTGGGGACATTTTAATTGTATGTTTTCTTGGCACATTTCTCCTGGAAAAAACTTCTAAATATTTTTTTTGTTTAGCATATTCCAGGTAAAATAATAATCCCAGATAGAAGTACAGTGCTTTTTTAGAGCCTTACAAATACACTATTAGCAGAAAACTACAAACCTAGATCTTGTATATAGTCAAGTCTACACCAAGGACTTTCCCCTGAAATTCTCTCAGAAAAATTAAAATGGAAGATGCAATTCATGAACTAAAGAATTAGGTTAAGGCTATACATTAGATTTAGTGCAGAACAAGTTGTCTCCTGGGGCAACAGACCACCAGCAACAAAAAACTGTTACTTGTGTCCAAAAGCTGGACTCAACATGACAGGAGATATGAATATAAAAGCACATGAACACAATATAATGCTCTTTATTTTTAAAGGCTAATATTACAGATCTTCCTTGTGACTTGATCAAATGCCTAAAAGCACATAATTTTTCTCTTTAGATAATTAATAAGGTTCATGGCTATAAATTGACAAAGTTCATTTGCTAGTTTGATTCTCAGCCAAAATCTATCAGACATTTAAATTTCTAAGGTGAATCAAATCATCTGCTAATCTGTTTGCTGAAAAGTGGGAATTAGACATGTTTTGATTTAAATGAGGAGGCGGCTGATCAGAGGTGAAAATTATATTAAATGTTAATTACTGTAAAAATTGATGTGACCATTTAAGTCAAGTCTAGGAATGAATATTTGATTCCTTTTGTGTTCAAGGCTGGAAGACATTCATTATCTAGAGAACACAGAAACACTCACTTCCGAATCATTAGTATAACCAGCCAATGTACTGTCTAATGAAAAAACATTATGCCTGATGTAATTCTAATTACAGAATTATTGTATGCTTATCCTTATGCATTTTTACAGTATGCTAACAAAATCCAGTGTGTTACAGAGTAGGAGTTCACCCTGCAAACAATTACACAGTTGAGTAGCCTTCCTCTTAGGAGAGGTTCCACTTCAATAGCTTTAATGAGACAGGTCATGTGAGCAAAATTCCTCTTACATATATTAGCAATTTCTCTCCTTAGTATTCAGCCTTTGGGATTTTTTTACATTAACAGTGTAGATGTAAATTTGAGGAGGGGCCCAGAAATATTTTTTTTTCCATTTGCTTATGTTTACCTGTTGACAGTAAATTGGTAAAGCAGATCTAGTTTAAAAAGTCTTACTAAGAGGAAAACAAAAAAAATTCATTGCCCATGTGTTTTAAAATAATACCTTATTTCATAATAAACATAAAACTCCAGATATTACTTTTTTGGGGGGAAAAGGAAAAATGGAAGTCTGAAATATCAAATAATTGAAGAAATAAAAATAATAACAATAATGATAACAATTATATCATCCCCATATAACATAATTTATCATTAGTAAAAGATTCAATGCTAAAATTTAAGTTTCTTAATATCTTTTATTAGTTATATGGCTTCCACAAAGCTGAGCAACCTAGTGGTTTAAATATTCAGGGCAGACTGATGTCCTGATTTCCCTATTGGCTTGACAACCAGCAGAGAACCAAGATCTGGAACACAACAACTACTTTTTCCTTCTCCTTGCCCCCCTCAGCCTATTTACTTCTGTACACTAAGCATGCAGCAAATAATGAAAAAACCAGCTGCTAATCTCAGCATACAGCAGTATAAATCTTGAGGTTGCTGTGGAAGGTACTAGACATCATCCTTGAGAGAGTGAAGATTTATCAGGACATGACTTGATATTTCAGTCCCATTCTGTCCTCCCAATACATGATTAAAGAGGTGTGTCATGAGAGGTTGGTTGTGAACAGCAGCCACAAAGTCCAGCCAAATATGTCAAGTCTGCCCTGGTATTTGAACAAGGCTCATTCCACATGACAACTGCTGACTCAAACTTCTTAAAAAAAAATCTAAGGATATGGCTCATTAAGTGCATTTTCAATTTACACTGGGATATACATCCCTTTAATCAAGTCACTCAAAATTTACATGCAGCCACAGTCCATAAATTGTTCACTGTAACTTTTCCAAACTCCTTCCAGAAGGTCCACCCCTGGGTTGAAACATTCCTGTACCATTCCAGCTACATCCAGTAGTGTTTGAAAACTTACATCTTGAAGATTATGATATTTATATTCTAACTAAATTCAATATTTACAACAGCAGGATATTTATTTACTATTACCTGCAACTTACACTGCTTTAGAGATGCTGTTCTTTATCTTGTATTTCTGATACCTTTTGCTTTATTGCTTATTTATGAAAATGACTTGTGCCATCAAGAATTTTGTTCATCTTTAATAAAAGATTCAGCTACTAAAATTACAACTACAAAAACAGAACAGACTTGCTGACCTGTGACAGAGCACACTCATGGGGAAAGCAAATACCATGTTTAAGTTATCATGGGTATGTACAATGCAGGCTAATGTTTTTTTTCTTATTACTTTTTCTACTCTAGCCTTGTATGTTTATTTATTTGAATGAACTTGAGCAGCACTAAGGGATAAGCCTCGATATAATATATATTAGCCTCTATGCAGTATGTGGCTGTTGGTTTGGGGGAATATGAAGTCATTTTTTTCAATCTTCAGCAGCAGTGCTGCACAAGGAAACACCTGCAGGAGGTCACCCAGGCAGGTCACAGAAGACTTAGGAGGTCTTCAATTAGCTGAAGAATTAGCAGCACAACAAATTTGAAATTATTTCACTAAAGATTTTTCTGCGGAAAATAAAATACTGGAGGATGGGCCACTATCTTTCTATGAAAATTCATGAAATTGTGAGATTAAAAGCTGGAAGTTTTGACTATGGAATATCAGTCCATTTTTCAAAGAAAAGGCCCGAGGGGCCTTTGTCAACCAGAAAATGGGTTAATCTCTGCTATGGACCAGCTGAAGCAGTAAGGACATTTTAAACTAACAGTATAAAGTTAAGCTGATAAAGGAAACAAAACGCAGAAAACTCGAATATTGCATGAAAGAGTTCAGCTCCATTCCAAACAAAAGGCAAGAAACACTTCAGTTATCACTGTATCAATGACGGGCATCTGCCAAACAAAGAAAAAGGAATTGGAAACTCACCGGTGGAAAGAATCTTCACATAATTAGCATTAGTGAAGCCAGATGGGATGGTTCACAGCATCACTGAAATGTTAAAAATCCTGTTTTATAGCCTGCTTAAGGGCAGAATGGGTGATAGAGGTGGAAAAGTATATTAAAGACATAATTACTTGTTTTATGGTTAGTGATTACTGTCGAGTAGAGTGTCTGGAATGAATATGTAGCACTGTTTTCAGCAGCAACATCCCAAAACAGGCAGTGGAGTAGCAAATTGGACTGGAGTACAGGATAGGCATCTCCTTCAGCATCTACCTACATTATGCAGAAAGCATCTAATACAGGGCTTCAGTTTTAAAATCCTCACAACAGTTCCACGTGTCTTGTAGTGCAAAAATTTTGTGAGTTACTGAAAGTTATACTTGAGTACTGATAGTGAAATTAAGTGACCCAGTATTAGTTAAATCTATCTTCATCCAGCTCCTGAAACAAAGTATTCTTCATCATGGAACCAAAGTCCAAATCAATTTCAAGAAAAATGGCCACAAATTACAATACTTGCTATGAGAAAATGTAGAAAAACTTGGCAAAACATTAATTCAGAGGTCTGAAATACCATTATTCCAAATGAAAAGCATGAAAACTAAAGAATTCTTTATTTCCTTACATTGTCTTCTCAACATGGGAACAGTGTCAGAAAGCAAATCTACTACAAGGTAGGAAGTCTCTAAAGTATTGGACTTGGAGCAAAAAGGAATAGATCACAGAACATCCTGAAGGGATCACAGAAAGGCCCTGAAGGGACCCACCAGGACCACTGAAGTCCAGCTCCTAAATGACATCACTGTTCTTCCACTCTAAAGTCAGCTTACACATACAGAAAATGTCAAAGTGCAGAGAACTGTATAAACAACCATCCTATCCAAACCCAGCTAATGGGCACAACCAGAAAGTTTCTGATGTTAGCATAAGTTAACATTATACAAAATGCATCAACAAACAGCTGTAATGTGTTCAGCCTTCCCAATGTGTTTAATGACATGTATTTGTGATTATAACTGGGAAAGTTATTTATCTAGTAGTGTGTTTTAATAAAGATATTTTCCTATGATTAGACAGCCTACATTGAATTTATAAGCAGAAAGAGTAGCTGATGAGAAAAGCTGTAAGCTCTTACACACTGTCCTGAATTGTAAAAGATCCCAAGGGAACAGACCATGGAAAAATTACTATGCACTGCGAATAAGCACTCAACACAGCACTTACTCTTTGCATTTCAGATTTGATAATCATCATCACTAGAAGTCTTAACTTCACCAGAAAAATGCATTGAGTTCTACAACTCAAACTTCTATGAAATCTGCTTGCTAAAACAAATCCATTTTCAGTTTAGTTTTCCAATTCCTACCATAAAAACTCAAATGTACATTATACAAAAATGTATTTTGTGCCTATACAGCATAAGTCCTAAAACCTATTATTATTGATTTCCTCTGTTCAATAGAAGGAACTGAGTTGCAGACTGAGTCTTAACAGGAAACCACAATGTTAAGGTCATTACTTTGAAAACATCAGGTTTTGATAAGCAGATATTACAACAAAACCCACACAATTCTCAAGCACATATCAAAAAGTCTATCTCCAAGATTATTCTGGAATTCACTTAAAAGCAACTGAAAACACCCCATTTCAATGTCAGAAACCATGTTTAGGTACTTTGAAGGGAATAAAAAAAAAATCAATTTCATTAGAAATCAAGATGCTCATGAGCACCAAGTTCTAGGATTTCAGCTCCTTCATCAATCTGTCTCTTATCCCTGTAGCGATAACAATAGCAATTCCAGAAGGTATATCTGTGGGATTTTGACTGACAAGTCCGTGTGTTGTCAGCGTACTTTCTTTCCCTCTGACCACTAATCCTTCTAGGCAGGTTAGTTGGAAGAGTCCTACAATAATCACATAGTCCTGCTGCCCTCCTTTCATCTCAGCAGCTCAGGTACTCTCCATGTGGGTTTTGAACTGAGCCTATCAAACCACACTGAAGTGGAGCAGCCCAGAGCACAGGTTTGGCCTCTGTCACTGTGTGTTCTTACAGCCACCACGACTGAACCCTGAGTGACACAGTCTGACCCTTCTGTACTTCACAGTCCCTGCCACTACCACCTGCATTCAGATTAGGCTCCTCCCTACTAATGCCAAAACAGAGTATCAGTCCCTCAGATTAACTGAAGTCTGAGTACAGGGTTGTAGGTAATCCAGTTGTAATAAATAGCATTTTCTTGTTCTTATGGACAGCATGAGGTCCATCCATTATTCAATAAAAATACTAAAATTCTGGCCAAACCCCAGTAAAGTGGCCATAGCAGAACACCTGTACCACACCTGAACTGACCAGAAAGACTGTCCTAGGGAGCCAGTAACCTTTTGGAGAAATAAGATCTTTCCAATTGCAGGAGAGATTCCTAGAACAGCCTGTCTATAACTATCCTTTATTGGTATGATTTAAGTGAATAGGAAAATAAACTGAAAACATCTAAATTGAGAAAAACACATAAAATCTACTTGAGACAGACTTTTTGCTTCATCCATATTTTCAAATGTTTTAGAAAATAGTCCTTGTAATTGGAACAGAGGAGAACAAATAAAGAGAAGCATGTGTGCCTAACTCAAATTACCAAAAGAGAATTTAGATAATGAGGAGATTAAATGACACAAGATGAGAGAAAACTGTCTTTTAGTAAGAAACTGTCATTTAAGATTTCACAGGTTCTAAGCTGCTGCCATAACTACATTCCATCTGTTGGAGTTTTATGATAAATACAGAGTCGGAGTGGCTGAAAGCACTGGAGGTTATACTTAAAGAACCACTCTTCCACAGCTTTATACTACTACCATTTCAGATAAGGGAAATTAAGTGGAAATATAGCATATTCAGATTTCCAAAGGGTACTTGATGAGAGTGCATGATTCAAGATTGCTTAGCAAATTGAGAACCACCAGGTTAATTGGGACAATTTGCTTGACAGGCAATGTCTCAAGAGCAGGAATTCATGTGTTAGCAATTCAGAAGATATTGGGTAAGCACAGGAATCACTTGAAAAGTCTAGAAAGTAATAAGAAAAAAAATATAGCAGACCACATCATTTTGTCAAGACTAAAGCATGGAATAAATGTCTGTAGAGGTTTCGGGGTTTGGTTTTCCTATTATAGGCATAAAGCTACAAAGCTAGAGATTATGGGGGGCTTCTCAGATCTCATAGAGGAGCTGGTGGCCTCTCCTGGAGCAGACAGAAAGGGGTTGCCACACTCACCTCCCTCCCAAATCATACGAAGAGGAGTAATGGGTATGTTTTGGGTTAGTCACCACTCTCACCTAATGCAGTGATCTGAAAGAAATGTCCAAGTGGGAGCACCAACAAATCCTGTAAGTGTGGGTATCACTGTGTGTATCAGTCTGGAAAAACTAACAGATGGGGTCCTCTGAGCCTGGAGCCTGCCCACTGCTTCCATTAATGACCTTACTGGCACAGCAGAAAACTCAGTTATTCCATTACCAGATGGCACAAACTCATAAGGACCAAGCGTGAAAGGCTGAAGAGGACCAAAACCAGAAAACTGACATACTAGAGAAGTGATCAAAAATAAAGTAAATAATTCACCAAATGAAGTTAAAACACATCACTTCAGACAAATGTGCATCTATAGGAAGTTGATAGGAAAGAACTGCTTGGTCACGGTGTTTTAGAAAAGGACCAATCATGGATGATAAATAATTACAATACCATGCCATTACTAAAAAAAAAAATTACATTACAGGAGTATGCTCTACATCTTCATTACAGATTACGTGGAAGCAACAGGCTTGAGCCACAGAAAGAAAACATTTACGCTGCTATCAGGAAAACAGACAGTGTAATTGGGACACGAGAATCAATAGTTTGAAATACAGTCTTGTCATCAGTGGAATGGCTGGTTCTTCATCCAAGATTTAAGAGGAAAAATAAATTACAGGAAATACCTTCCTTACAAACTCATTTTCTCTGATTTAGGCTGAGTGGCTCTCACAACCAGCACAAGAAGCCTGCTCTCCCTATTCCCTACATATGGACAATAGAGAAAAATAGAGTTCTAAAGGGGACAGCTTAGAGCTTTTTTAGGCTTTTACTCTAAAGCACATTCCAAAAAGACTCTCTTTTCAGACTACAAGTACCTGGGGACACAAATTGTCCAATTTAGGTGGCACTTAGATCTAAGCAATTTGAATACTGCACTATAGCATTACCTGGATCAACGGGGTTTGTGTTTCACAGTAGTTCACTAAGACCTTGATGATTCCTTTAGTACTTCTAAACTATGAGTTTGACTGAAGTTAACTGGAAAAAAATAAAAGCTGTCACAACAGAGATAAGAAAGCATAAACCTCACTGCTGGAGAGCTCATCCCAAATCTGCATGAACTGCTAAACACTGCAGACAAAATAGTAAGATCCAAACAGATTGTAAGTGTCTCAATAAATGGTTCAACAGAAGGAAAGTGCAGTTTGGTGTAAATTAATTTAGAAGCAAACAATAAATTGCCCCATACAAAAACCAAAAAGGCTTTGAAAATCTTGTGAGACAACAGTAACAACTGGCAGGCAAATGTCCTGTTGTAGTTTTGTGGAAGTTACTGTGTTTTTAATAGTGGAAGAATAGCACAGCTGCCAGATCCTGGCATTCTGGACACACCACTGGCACTGGCTTAGCACAATAGGACACCAAAACTTCACAGCCTCTGAAGAATACAAGTGGGAAAGCCATTTAAAGGATTAGGTTCTTTCTTATTGGGGAAAAATAAAAATGCTGAGCTAGCCTAACATGATAGATTTATTTAAACAGTAAAAAAATAGAGGTTAAAAGAAATTATGTCAGATCATCAGATGGTGCCAGTTGGCAGAACTCCATTGGCTTTAAAAGTAATTGAACCCATTTCTGTTAGTTCAGGATTTTTCTGGCCCTTGAAATAATCCATTAAGAGTATCCATTCTTAAAAAGAAATAAAGACAACCTGTTAGAGCTGGTCACTATACCACATACATGGAAAAAATAAAAATTTGGAGGACAACGCAGCAAAAAAAATTCAAGATGTATCTTTGACTGTTGACAAATAGGTACATTTTGATAATAAGACAGACAGAGGAAGAGAAAAAAAATTACAGCCAAGAACATCAAGACAGTTTACAGTAATAATGCAATAGCCCTACAAATATTTCCAAATCTAATACAAACTAAAATTATTTAATATATTTAACTTTAGCATGAATATTTAGCATGAATCAAATATCTCCCTGTCTATTCATTGATATTTTCAAATATCAGCAGCATCAGGTTTATCTTCCTTTTACCAAATTTCAAGATAAAATTTCTGGAGTCTCTGAATACATCTGAAAGGTATTCCCCTGGCAGAGAAAACTATTTCCTATGGGTATTCCTCATTTAGTGTTCGTCATCCTCTTTCAGGGGGTCTGCATACTTCCATCCAAGATCTTTCAGATCACATTCATTACAAACAAATTGTTTATTTGGAATCGTGGTTCTGAAATAGTCCAAAAATAGAGAGTAAGATTTGGAAGAATCTCTTTGGTTGCCAGCCTATCCAATGGAATGTTTTCTGAATTATGTATAACACACAGTGATGCTTCCTCTGTGCTTTGGACAGATAACTAAAGCAAGGCAAATTTCAAGGTAGCTTTATGCCATCATTTTGCTCATTCTCTATTTCCAGCTGAGTATCACGAAGTAACTGTATCTTTAAGGTCCTAACTTTTTTTTAAGCTATTTTCACCTTTATACAAACAACATAAATAATTTGATACTAAGACCACATTGTAAAGACATTTTCCTTGTTAGTTTGCGGTTCATGAAAGGAAAACCTGTTGAAAGGAAATTCAACATTTTCTATGACATTTGTATTATTAGCACATTCCAGAGACAAACTAAGCAACAAAGAGCAGAAGTTATTTGCATAAACAAGGTAGAGCCAGATATGGACATTGATTCCTTCACTCCCAGCATTATTTTACATGATATTTATTTTATATTTTCCTCTTTGTGGCTTATGGCAACCCAAAGCTCCATCACAGCATACATGTGAAAATCAGGATATACCACTTCATGCTTATTAGGACTTCTGAGGCCAGTAAGTAAACTAGAGAAGATTATAAACTTTAATTCACTGACCTTTAATTATAGTACATGGAACAGACTGAACTCAATCTTATGAAGAGTTAGTTTCACCCTTTATTTTTTTCCTTTGCTCTGTCACCTCAGCCTGCCTTGGTGGATGGGATGACTCACACTAGTAGGCAAAATAATGTGATTTTTCTTGATCATATCTTTTTAAATGGATTAGATTTTAAAGTTAATACAATAAAAATACAGTATATATAAATACAGTATATATAAATATACAGCTAATACACAGTTAATATAAACCTCTTCCAGTGTGACCTGCCCACTTATTTTTTCCCCCTTTTTAAAATGAATCCTGGTAAAAATTCCTCTCCTCTATGAAGTCTTTTTTGCATAGCAAGGTGCTCTTTGTTCTGTCCACTAGCAGATATAATCAATAATATTAGGTTTCAAGTCATAGGACTTTACAAGCTATACAAGACATTTGCTGTCCTTTTTGTCTAAGCTGAAGATGTCATTTGTCTTTCAAAGTCAATTCTATTGAGATACATCCATTTCCACTGAAAACAGAGCTCCTGAGTCCTGCATATCTGGAAGAAATTAAATAGGAATATTCTTGTACTTATGCAACCAAAGTGACAATTCAGCATAAGAAAAGCATCTCTCTGACAGGAAAGATTCTTATGTCTGGTTTTATTCTCTGTGCTCAGGAATATCCAAAACACTAATCATAGCTATCTCCATGTGAGTTGACAGACTGAACACTATTTGCCTCAGTTGATTACTTAGCTCAGCCATGGTTCCTATTACCAGTCTTCCTGTCTTTCTTTTGAGATTTATTTATTTGTATTCCTCTAAGATTTATACTCACTATTGGGGTTCAGGTTTGGTTTTTCTTTTGTTTTAAATAAGTCTATCAGGGCCCCACAGCAGACATGTCCAAACTAGGCAGAGAAACCACTCAGAGTATCTCTGTATTCCACAGACAGATGAACTAACAGGAGATGGTTGGGATATGCTGGATACAACCACAGTTTAAGAACAAAAGGAGAATTACCTTGACAATGACCAAAGCCCACCTGTCCATGTCAGGATAAGGATATAGTCAAAAAAAGTTTTCATGGGGCCTTGTGCTTCATTTTGGATTTTCTACAGAGAAGGAGATATAGTCAGACATGATGTTTTTGTTAACATCTGTTTCATTTAATGGATCATCTGATCTTCAAAAAGAGAGGGAAATGCTATTCTGAATTTAATAGCCATCCCAAGAATTTTGTTTGGTCCTACCAGTGAGTGTTTGCCTCAGGTGAGATACTGATGTTGGCTGGAAGTCAGATTAGTGTTCTGTGTAGCCTCATTTCAACTACTGATCACCGTATTCTGAAGCTTGTGCTGAATCTTTGCATTGCTTCTTGCATGGATTTCAAAACACTTTCTTGAATCCTGTGTTATTTATTTGTTTACACCAGGATTGAATATGTCATTTATAATGAAAATTGCACCAATGGGATTTCAGCTTTCTCCATTTTCAAATTGCCTGGCAACAAATTACAGAAGACTCCAAAGAATAACTCAAAAATACTGACAATTTTTCACAGGAGTAATTAATCAGATTTGTAAATTGCCCACAAATAGTTTACTGAAATAGTTGTACATTCCCTGCTCTGCTGGTTACTTTGAAAAGTTATTTTGTACCATTTCACTCTTTCATTGGGTCTCAAGTATAGTCGACACAATATCATCTAATATGAAAACTATGCATCTAACCATGAAAAAAAATTCTGAATCATGTACTTGAACATCGACATTAAAATTCACAATTCAGAATTTACTTTTCATTTCAGAGCACATTGCAGTATCTGAGATTAATACTGTATTTCTGCTAATCTTCATTTTGTAATGTTTCCGCACTATCACAGAAAGCATCTCCCAGGATTATGGGAATGTAGCCAAGGCAAAGTCATCTCAAAGTTCAAATGCATGTTTTCTATTTCTGTCCTGTGCTATCTCTCACCTCTGTTTTCAATACTTCAAGAAGTATGTGATTAATATGTAATTCAAGTCATTAAATTGCTTTTCTTCTTCCTGGGTGATTAATGACTGTGTTAAACAGATACTCCATTTCCTTCTCTTAGAATCTTTAGAAAGATTTTAATGCACATTTCAATTCCCACAGCCAAGTCAATTTGGTTTTTCTCAGCTGACAACTTATTATTGTTTGCTAAAATTAGTAAGATTTATTTCTGTCACATGCCTTAAATGAGTGATTTTCATAATTAAGCAATTTGTTCTTAAAGACCCAGAGATTCACTAAAACATCATCACCATTAAGTTTCATACAAGTGTAGGCTATCTCAGGCAGATGTAGCCCATTTACACTCAAATCTTGATATTTTAATTAGATCAATAGTTTCTAAACTAATCTTTCTCTTAGTCAAAAACAAGAGAGTTGTCAATGGTTACAGTCAGGTGTTCAAGTAAGCCTTATTGAGTTAGAAAACTATTTAAAAAAGGAAAAAATAGATTGCAAAATCCTGGCATTTTCCAATCTGAAATTTGGGACAATAACTTCTATTCATGAACAGCTCAAATGTCAGAAGCATGGGGAAGTGACAACAATTTCACAGCACAAAGAAAAAAATTGACTAGGGCAAAAATCAGAACAACTATATTGTAGTTGAAGTTGTCCAGCAGTTTTATAGATAGCAGCTCATGAGGTTGTAGAAAGAGACAAATATATGAGCAAGGAGCAGGTTCATGTGTGTCATGCTATAGGAAGTTGGGCTACAGAGAAATCTGGTGTTTCACTCACCAGGGGAAGAGTTTACTCAAGAGGACATGCAAAGGATACATGGGGAGTAGTTATAGAAAAATATTTACAAGAGGTAGAGTAGGTTGTCCATCTCTTGAAATATTTAAATAACCAGCAAATTTCTTTCAAAGAGGCAATGTCCTATCCTGGGACAAGATTGTGTCATTGCTTGGCACTATGTGCTACATGAAGTTGGTATGATCACAGTCTGGCCTTCAGAACACAAAATTTATTCAAATTCTGTTGACACAGACACATGAAAAACATTTCTTTTGCACCTTGCAGAAAAAAAAATAGTAATATCTGACATGAGGCACGGCTACTTTGTTTTGAAGAGTCAGAAATCCTATAGAAGGCAAAACAATGATCACGGCATGAAAACCAGAATTTTTCTGAGGCTCAGTTTAACAGATGGTTACACCAACAGAAATGCAGAAGGATACACAGCCTATCTGAAAAACAGGACTGAAATTGTTGAAGATGAGCATGGGTACAACAGAAAACACACAAAGGGAATTTATATTCTGAGTTTTCCCATATACAGACCAGGACAGCCAAACAGGAGCCTCAATGAAGAGTAATTTCAGCTGGAGGCTTTAATTTTTTTTTTTTTTTAATGGAAACCAATATTATTTGACTTAAGTCCAGAAACAGCATTCCTATTAACTTTCATTTTGTTGTACTCCACATATTCATCTTTCCTTTCTGTTACTTGAAGTTATTCAAAACACAGGATGGGGAACACAGAAACTAAGGTTTTCTAGGCACCATTTTTCCAAAAGAAGGTAATTCAAAAGCATATTAAATGCTGCAGGCATTACATTCTCCCTGACAGCAGCAAGAGGGGTGAGGAGTTCAGAGGACTGTCAAGCCTTCTGCTCTGAAATCCAGAGCGATGACACCAGCTCCCTCCAGAGCTCAAGGTCGCAGGGAGAACAGTGCAGGGACACCCAGACTGCACCAATAACCCCACTGTGTCATAAGACAGGGGCTGTGCATCCTCCATCAAAGCTCAGTGTGGATGAGACTGAATGTGGAAGATTGCTTTGAGCCCTGGTGAATACCAGAAAGTCACTTGTAAGGAGGACCTGGGACCGACTTCTCCCTCCTTCCCAAGCAAAGCTACCAGGGCAGATTAAAGCAAGGTTCTATTAAAACAGAGGTGTGAATTTAAATTTCTCCTCTGGATTTGGACCAGTCTCTGCACTTTCAAGATCATGCACATGGCATTAATATCTGGCTATTTAGTCTAGAAAAATCAAAGCTACATCACTTTTAGCTGATTTCAGAGTGGTGAAGTCCTGACATTACCCTGATGAACTAAGGTAACCTCTTCCAGGGTAACTATTTCCTAAATATGTCATGGTCTCTCTGATTTCATATTACTCAGGTTTAAAACCTCTACATTAAATTATAATCAAAAAGAAAACATACACAGTACAAACAGGGCAGTATTAGAAGGTTGCATACAAGCACCAGGAAAAAAAAAAACACTACCATTAATTCAGATTTACAGAACTCAGCTATGGATTCTTCTTGTATGAAGGAAAATAACTTTGTCCACTTTATTTCTGTGATAACTATATAGCAAAAAACCCCATCATACTAAATGGCATTTTTAAAATCACTTAAGCCACCATTTTATTACTACCTGACAATTCAATATGAAGATGTTTAGGGGGTATTATTCCAATTTATTCTCAGTATGCTGGATAGAGATTTTAGAAAGCTTTTATTTCCCTGTTGGTATTCGTATTCTTTAGTGTTGATTTTCTGATGTGTTGATTTTTCCCTAATAGAAAATTAATAGAGGATTATTCCTTTTCATTTATAGTCTATACGTTAATGTGAAAATTTTAGAGTTGACACAAAGAAAAAGCCTTCAGTAAAAGAAGGTTAAGTATTACATTATTGGGAGTAGATAATACACAAACTTTAGATGAAAAAGAAGCATATTCATCAATTTGGACTGGTTAATAATCACATGTCAATGTATTCTCAAGAAAAAAATCCCACTGAAGATCTGCAGCAATATTAGGTTAGACAGCAACATAAACACTAGGAAAAAAAATGAACAGCTTACAAGCTTGGATAACAATTCTGTAGATTATTTCTGTTTGTGTGTGTGACTGTATATTTCTCCTGTTTCACTACAAGTATGTTACTTTTTCAGCTGTAAAATGACAAACATGCAGTTACATCATTGTAAGGATCAAGTCTTTTCCAAGATACACAGAAAGATTATATCAAGTAACAATACACCTAAAAACAGCATCTGAACAACTGTTAAGATGTCTAGTATCAGTTATAGAAGCATTTCACATTTCTTATCTCAGATAAATATTCCTTAAAATAGCCTTAAATAGACTGTTTTGCACATGGGCAGTGAAGGCACATCTGAACTCATGGAACTGAAAATCAGGTACAGAACCAAACCAGGTGAGTGGGGCTCCATAGCTCTGCCCTGAAGCTGCCAACAGAATTTGGACATTAGGGAGGAGTTTCTCTCTTACCCATACAAGGAAAGGAGGGTGAATTTCTACAGCAAAGCAGACAGAAATGATGACAGAAAAAGTCTTCCTTGTTCTAGGAAGCCCAGAAAAATCTGCTATCAATTAAAGCACACGTTTATACGAGTGGTAAGACAGAACCTACTTCAGTGTCATTAGAATGCTTTGACTACTCCTTGTTTCACAAACACAGGCAATTTAAGTTATCCTATGAAGTATCAAACAATAACAAAGAAATCTGGTTTAAAATTTTATGGTATAGATTTATTTGCCTGTTCTCATTTCCATGGGAAGGTTCTGTCATGAGTACACATATCATTGCCCTAGATATCAGAAGAAATAGATCTTAATCCCAACTGAAATAAAGACAATGATAGACTGTGTAGAATACTTATTTACGTGAACCAAATGAAATTAATAGCCTAATTATACTATTTTAAAATATCTGGTTATTACATCAGAATTGGGGGGGAGGGGTGACCTCACTTCATATATATGGGTCAGTATTTTAACTTCAAGATTCCCATCTTAATAACTAGCTATTACTGCATATTACATGGATTTTTCTTTTTTTTACAGCAGAATTACAGTAATTAACTTTGTACCAATTACCAGGGTGCATATTAATATTCATATATTCCTGCAGAAAGAACGATCTTAAAATCTCACAGCAGGGATGGTTAAAATGATTCATTAATGTTCTGTACAGGTTTCTTTTCTAATTCATTAAGAAAATATTAGCATAATAATGTGAAATTAATTTTCTTAAAAAGGTTGATATAAGTAAGGGATTAAGGGGACTGATTCTAATATAGGAAACATAGTTTGCACCATGCTCTTGGTCTCCAGAGGTCGAGCGTCATATTTGAGGTATTACTTGTCACTGCACTTTGATAATGAAGAAGAAATCAGAGATAGACAGAAGTAGTCAAGTTGAGGATTTCATTTTCACTTTAAAAAAAAAAAAAAAAAAAAAGGAAAAAGTGTCCTGAATCATGTCCTTATGTTTCTCTGTTTCACGAAGAGACAGATTAAAAACACACATCACTCAACATGAACAGGAAGCTGAAAGAAAATAATAAAATGAAGTGATAGGCTACAAATAAGAAAAGCATCTAGAGAATGGAATGTATAATGATAACCAAAGGTGAACAAAAAGTTCAGCAAAGTGAAGGAAAAGTAATCCTCATAGAAAGGCCTAGAGTGGAAGATAAATATTCCACTCCAAAAAAGTTTCCAGGAAAAAGAAAAAGCAATATCAATAACAAATGGCAGTGAGAGAATAACAGGCCTCATTCACAGACTCACAGAGAGGCATTTAAGGGAGAAGGACATTAAGATACCTTGTGCTGTAACCCAAAGTGCCTCCTAATAAATCCAACTGTGGTGCACCTGAGGGGATGGGGGGCACCCACTAGGAAAAAAAAAGTGAGTTGTGGAGACTACACTGAGTGAGAATAACTTCATCAAAGCAAACCCAGAAAAGCATGTGCCATGAGCCAAGTCAAGGCTTTTTCTCAATGTTGCATTACATCTGGCATTACTACTCCATTTTCCTCATGGCAACTACACTTTCCAGTCAGCTTTTAGCTCTGTAACAAACCAAAGTTCAATATCACTTGAATGTACTCCAGAGACGGTAGAGAATTGGGTTTCTATTAAGGATGGAAATGCCAGGGTTTTAATCCTCTTTGCAAGGACTGTATCAGGTGGTGTTCAAGGAGCTCATTTTAAAGATGTTTATATATATATATATATATGCACATTTATTTATATTTATTCTTTAGTACTTTTTCATAAATCTCCCCCTTTAGCTCTGCTCCTCACATCTGATCCCTGGTGGAGCACAAGACAGCTTCTCACAGCATGGCAAGTCTTGCACAAAGCAACGTGTGAACTTGGGTACTAGATTGTAGTTAATGACTTTTTGGCACTCAAGCCTGAGTCATCCCACCTTCATTCCCTGAAACTCTTCACTCAGAAAGTTTTCTCCAGAATAGTTTCAGGCCTTCAGAAATGCAAAGGAGACAATAACCAAAGGACACAGTGGGAGTTCAGGCCAGAGAAAATCCAGACCTACAAAGCACATAAGCTTTTGGGCTCTGCCTTCTCTCCAAAATACAGTGTTAAGCCTCTGGCTTCCTTCAATGAGCCATTGATTGTCTGGAAGAGACAATGCTGAGCAGAGCTACACATGCAGATGTGCTCACAATAAAAGTGTACATCAACCTCACACTTTGTCTTCAACATCCTGAAAATTAGTATTTCCTAGTGCTGTTTTGCATCAGTGGTGCAATAGTTAAATCTTGGTACAGTTTCCCAGTGCATTCCATTATTTATTATCACTGAAATTATTATTCCATGGCATATAGAGTCAAACCTTTCACAAGTAAATTATATGCACATAAGTTCCACTGATTTATGACAGACATCCATTAATTCTTATATGTGCTCATATTATTCAATCTATTGATGTGAAAGGGTCATATCTCACTTTAAGCAGCAAATCTATACATATAGACTGACAATGCAGTACAGCAGAGACCCATGACATGGCAGGGGCAGAGCAAAGGGCACTGTTGGATGAACACACAATTGAGAGCAGACAAACAAAGAATGGCTGATGCAGTTTATCTCTGCTCTGCATTAATGCAATTTTAAAAATATTTTAAAAGTTTTTTCTTCCCTTCTAATTGCTTTGAGCCTACATTCTTGCACTTGATAAAGAAAAACTGTATTGTTCAACTTTAAAATGTATAATTTATTTATTGAAATTACAACACAACTGTTTTCTCCACTCCTAATCCCCCTTTCTCCTTAATTTTAACTTTTAATAACTTTGTGCTTAAAAAGCATTAAAACCAGTATTTGTGGATATCATTCCTGGGCTCTAGGTATTTCTCAAAAAGTTTAAGTGTGATTAGATTTTTTTTTACCTTTCTCCTCTAAACTCAATGTACTGGTTATTTCTGCTACTAAGCAAGATCATTAAACTCAGATATTTCAGCTTTTTGCTTTCCATAATTTTCTGTCATTTTAAGTAAAGAAAATGTCTTTTAACAGAGACAAAATATTATCATTTTCTCCAATTAATTTTTCCCAATTTGTCCTAATTACAAAGGCTTCCTAAAACCTCATAACATTATTGCTTTTCTAAACAGTGTTTTCATCCAAATAAAAGTTAAAGTTCTGAAGGTTTTAAATCTAGATGGATAATGTTCTGTTCAAACATATAACAAAAATCCTTGTTCTTCTATTGATGTCTCTGTTATCGACTGTTCCTGAATGAAGAAATGGAATACATTAAAAATATACTCAAGGGCACTCTTCCATTTTTTTCCACATGGTCTTTTCTCTTGTAATGTTTTTTTTCTTGTAACTTCACCTGCATACTTGTGGGAAAGTATTTTTATCCATGAAAAATTTCTTTGAAAAAGGAATGAAGAACCACTTTCTGAAAGCTTTTAATTTACTATTGAAAGATCATCAACAGAAAAGCAAAGTAGATTAACTTTCCTCATTAATAAAATAAGAAAAAAAACCCAAACAACACAACTAGGGAAATCATGGACATACCTTTCAAAGAGATACATCTAAGTGTGTTCTTTTTATTTTTTTAAGAACATTAGCTTCTCCCAATTTTATTAGCATCCTATTCCTTTTTGTCTCTTTTTCACAAAAGTCAAGCTTGTAGCTTCATCTCTTAACTATGTTAGCAGTATTTCCATCCTAATTCATGATTAACTGTTATTATATAGAGATTTATTTCAAATAGCTTATGAAGAACTAGACAGCTTAAAAGAGGGAAAAGGCCAAATCCAGTTCCACATCACATACAGAAAGGAGATATTTTCAAGTGGACTAAAGAATGAAGATTAGACTCCATTTCTGTCCTGACAAGTGGGCCAGGAAGCTGCAGAGGTAATTTATTGTTAAGCCCTAAGCAGATCTAACTTTTGTGTTATCTCTCTAAAG
>JAWWLZ010000177.1:7962529-8010281 GCA_035041345.1 Poliocrania exsul
TTTGAAATGCTCTGTTTGGGAAAATAGCAAACAGATATGGACCCATCAGATTCTGCCAAGCAACTCAACCAAACAGGAATCCAGCAGCTGCTGCAGCTTTAGCCACCCCCTTTCAGGAAGAGTCCCCTGCACTGTCCTTGCCCCACTCCAGGACAAGCACTGAACTCCAGGATAGTCTGAGCACAAACACACGGTTCCCACATACCCCCTTTATCTGCTATAATTTTCAGTTTCTTAGAATATACAATCAGCTATCAAGAAAGAACAAATAAACCACTGTTGAGGAAGGATAATCATATAGCTGCCACACTGCTGGCCGTAACAAGTCACCTAAAAAAAAAAAAAACAACAACAAACCAACAAACCTAGAAATAATCATTTTTAACGTTCTTCAGCCTTTCACTCCAATTTACCCTACCTGCTACATAGACCCATCTTACCATCCAACTTTTAATTACCACGGTACTATAACCCTGCTATTATAAATATCTAGAACCAAGTAGTTTCACTGCAATAACTTCTAAGTCTTATGGCATCTCAGCTGCCGATATTTAGGCATGCACAAAGGCCTTTGAGGTAACAGACAAGTTTTAAGAAGGAACACCAGAAAGAGCAGAAATAGTTCCAATGATGCTGCTTTAATCAGTCTTCTGCCTCTAGATCTATGAGACACTCAGGTCACACATCAGAACTCAAACTGGAGTTCATTAGGTGGGAGGAATCCAAGCACACTCCAGAATCCCAATAACGTACAGTGAAAGTTTTTTTAAGGTTGGGTTAAAAAGTTGGCAGCACAATTAATCTTTTACTAAAACAGAAGCTGCAGAAGAAATGCAATGAAAACAAACGTTTTCTTTTGTTGTTTGCCAGACCCAAACACATCTTAGTGCTCTTTCAATTATTTGTGTTACTATGCTGGAATAAAAGTGCAATCAAAGTAAAAGCTGATCCAAAACTCACCTGTATTTTCATATAATATTTGCTGATGGTGATGTGTTATTTTTTAAAAAAATATTTTAATATATTTCCTTCAGAGCAATGGGCATAGTCATCTTACCCTCACTGCACACAAAGCAGGAACATCCTGGGAAGCACTGAGCTCAAAAAAATACTTCCATGAAACACTAATAGAGTTACTAAATGTAATTCTGTTTCTTTAATCAACTGAGAGTGTTCAGTTCCTAAATCAGCCAATAGAGACTGATCAATCTGTAGATCTGACTTTGGCAAGACAGAACACCCAGTTAATCAGTTCATGCACACACAAAAAATTGAGATGCATTCTGTTCTTCCCTTTCCTTCTTTACAGGTAAAAACAGGATGACATGTCCAAGTCTACCTTTCCAGGTCACATTTTTCCCAGGCCTCAGAATATCATGAAATCTATTTGAAACAACACACCACCTCCTCCCAATAAAACCTACTTAAAGCCAATGAAGAACTCTTCAAGCAGCCAATATAACAAACTACTCTGACACCCACATGGGCTTTAAAACCCATAGGCAACTGTTCTGCTTCTATGCAAGCTGTGCAGAGATGGTCAGCCAGCATAGAGAAATGCCAGTAAACGTGGTGCCACAAGAGCATACAGTGCCTCAGACCACAGAGGTGAGCTCTACCTAACCCATGGTTTCCCACTGATATGGTGTGATGACAGAGAATATCTACTTTATTTCATCCACAGCCTGTAAGAAAGTGGCCCAGATTAAAGAAACAAGAGAGAAGAAAGACTTTGTAAGTGGTTTTCAGTCCTGCCAACAAAAATAATATCCTTGTGTCTCCTGGTTTGAAAACAGTGTCCCTCTGACATATCCAACCTACAAAATGCCATTCAGATGTTCATCCACAATCAAGATCAAACCCTTTTAGTAGAGCATGAGACATCTGAGCTGTGTCTCATGACAGCAGTGAGCTTCTGCCGCCCAAGCTTTCTTATGCACGTCCACTACATGGAAGATGCCAAGTCTCTTATCAAGTGCAATGAAGTTCCACCATCTGATCCAAAGCAAAATTAGTGAACTGAAGTTCAGAACCTGCCATAGCCTTTGGAATTAGGTTTTTTTATTTACCCTAAAGCTCACCACTGTTAATTTTAAATCCCCCCCACTCAGTGATGTCCAGATCACTACCTGGAGGACTGAAACCTATCCAAAGTTAACTTTTTAATCTTTAATGTCCTTGGGGAGGTCACAGACCTTTCTCATAAATGAAAGGCTGCAAAGGGCAAAGCTGACCATGCATCATCTTGATTTCATGTCATTGTAAATTTTGTCTCTACAGGGGACTTGCCCACAACTAAAACCTATAAATGTCACCTGAGAGCCTGACTTTAAGTTGACAGCACTCAGCTAAACTCTGACAGGAGCAAACAGAGAGCAAGTGCTGCTGCTTAATGAGAAGCTGTTAGCAGGTGGACAGTATAGAAGTTTTAGATTTTCTGAATGAATGGTTATTAGAGTTGTGGTCTCTCCCCTGAAAGTAGCCAGAGTCTTTTCCCCCAGACTTCTCCAATATGTCCCACAAGCTGCCCTGTTGAGAAACACCACAGACGCTGTCAGTAAGTACTGAGCACTTCATTTAGGTTTATTAGAAACAAAATGGAAACAGATTGAAGCCCACAGCAATTAAGCAGCCTCCACCTATATTCTCTGAGCTTCTTGATGGCTCCCAAGCAGCTCAGTACATTGTCAGCAGAGCAGAGACTCCAGTAAGGCAGAGCCTGCAACAACTGAAAAAATTCACAATTTGCCCTGGAAGGCTCTGAATACTTCTCAGCAAGTGCAGTTCCTAAAGATGACTAAGGTTATTTATATTTGCATGCTGCAAAAGTTATCACTGTCCTACAGAGGCAAAGTAAATGAAATACCTTCTGCTCCTGGAACAGGCACTGCATTTGCACAATGCTATCACAGCTCAGAAAGACCCTATAGTTTCTTGTACCTACTAGCCTATATTTGTCCTTTGATAAAAAATGTGCATCTATAAGGTTTCAAGGATGTTCCTCAGGACACTTATCACAGATACAGAGAAGGATCAAAATAACCTATGACTTCATAGCTACACAGTTGTAAAAATCTGAAAGAAAACAAAATTATGATGATATCAAGAGCAATATTGTACTTCTTGAAGAGACAAGTAGACGTGACCTTAAATCAAATGATACCAAATTATTTGCTAGCCTACTGCTGTAGTTTGCTGTGTGTGAACTGCTGCCTGTCTTGGTGTCTAAGCTGAAACAACATTCCCCCCTTTCAAGCCAAAGAGCAGAAAACCAGGTGAAGGAGCTGACAAAGCTGAGGGCAGTGTGCCCTGCTGTGCAAGTTACTGCTCTCACCTTTCCACCAGTGAGAGATTATCGTCTCAATTGGTGAAAGGTAACCTGCTTTTAGGCACAGCAAGACATGGCAGGGGCAAGGAATAAATAAATTAATCAATCAACCACTGGCCAATAAGTGCAGGGAATAATGTATCTTTAACTATATCAAGGTAAAACATCACATTAAAAATTGGTAAGAAACTGTCTACTGAACAGTGTGTATTTTCAATTCTTAAATAATTTAGGGCTCTCATTCTTACTATCTAGCAAACTTACATTTTCCTTAGGAATCAACTCAAAGACAAAGAAAACATCCATATTTGCCCACACCTATGCATCAAATACAGTATTTGAAAAGATACTTGAAACTACAGAGGACAAGAGGAGAGAGAAGCAAAGTGCTGCAATCCACAATAGTCGTCACACCCATCTCAGCTCCCAAGGGTTTTGCGGAACAGAAAACTAAAGTGGCAAAAGTAACAAACAAAAGCCATTTCTGATTACTGGTGGTAATGCAGGGGAACACATACTGCCAAATGACACACTTGGCAATTTTATTCTAATAAACAGACAATAAAATGCAGAGGAATGTGGTGCTGAGATTGAATTCCATCTGCAAATGTAAAGGCATTTTAGACACCTCAGCTGTTCACAGCATTCATATCATCACTCAAGTTTCCTCCAAAACAGTAAGAGGAACCCCTACCATGGAAGAAAATACTATCAAGGACTATTAAATGCAAGGATACAATACAATCCCATCTCAGAAAATCCCTAAACTGCAGATTTCTAGATGCTAGAAGAGTCTATCAGAGCTGCAGGTTTGATTTATTCCCACCTTCTTCCCTTGAGCACCTGCTTCCAGCAGCTGCTGAGGGTGGGTGGTGGGACTAGGCAGGGCTTCCTCTATCCCACTCTCACTGGTGTCACTTTCCAGACTAGCTGAAGGTTCAGGTTTTGAGAGGTACCACCCAAGCCCCCCAGAACATCAGTAGGGCTAAGGAAGAAGATACTTTTACAAAATGAATCAAAGGGGGACCATAAAAAAGTATGGCATAGAAGAATGATAGTCAGGAAAATGAAATGCAGGATTTTTAGTAAAATCCATGTGAAGAGACCCAAACCAAATGTAATCCCTCCCTTCAAAGTAAGGGATATTGACATGAAAATACCTGCCTGGGACATACCATGGACATCTCAGATACACCAAATATCCACATTAATATCACCTTCAGTTACTCACAAGACCAACATAAAGCAAACCTGTATCATAGAATCATTACAGAAGCAAAAAAAGATGTAATGAAGCTCTTATGGAGAATGCAAATGGGAACAGATTTACAGTGATCTTGGAGTTGCTGTGGTCTTGCAGAAGCACATCTAGAGCTTTTGACATTTCAGTACATCTTTCTTAGTGTAAGGAGGAATTCAATCTATGCAGAGCAAATAGCTGGGAAAAGCAACCTGTGCATGAAACTTTGCCATAGCAAGGGTGATAGACAGGAGCACTCAGCTCTCAGCCTGTCTTCTACACTTCCATCAAGTGCTCTCAGCAGAGCTTGAGAAAAATCCTTCAGTCTCTAACTAGTCATTGGATAAAGTCTTAAGGATAAGGAAGAAGTTCTTCAATTCCCATCCCCAAGCATCTCTTCACAAGTGCTTCAGTGCTGTAAGTGAGCAAGAGCTTCTCCAAAAGCAAGACCTGCTAAGTGATGTCCATGAGGAAGCAATATCTAAAATGTACTATTGTTTCTTATTACCCACTCAAATGCACATTTTTTCCCCTTTAAGCTGCAGGTGCTGCTGTTAGAGGGAGGCTGTACACATGCACTAGGGATGAAACATATTTTGCCCCTTCCAATGATGTACAAACCTGGATTCAATTATAATGACATCTCCTGTGAATACAAGGAAAAAAGCTGCTAAACAAGGAATTCTTCTTAGTAATATTCAATAAAACTGCAAACACAAGAGATCTGAATTATTAGGATTTCTGTAACTCAGGCCAGTAAGTAACCATAATTAACTGCTGCCTTGAGTATAATTACTCACAAGAACATCTGCTGCTGAGCACCAGGTAGAATTCATCCTAAAAAAAATAATACAGGTCAAATAAAATTACAAGTATTTTTAAAATCCTCTAAAAAAAAAACCAACCAAAAAAAAACAGGAACAAATACTTAACATCAGTTCTTTTCTTACAATCAAAAAAATAAATATATACTAGTACATAAAATGTGAAAGAACATTATTTCTCTCAGAATAGAATGAAAACAGATCATCTACAGAGAGAAAATCCTGGTAGGCAAACCCCTAGGTATTTCTAGGATGGGCCATAGTGTCAGTAGACTCTCCCCCTCACATAATAAGCAGTACTGGAAATTGCGGTTTCTGCAGTCACAGGTTGTGAGTTCAGAACAAATTTGCTGCTTACAGGGTATAAGAAACATTTTGTTTTTGAAAAGTCCTTTCTGACTGTAGACTACCAAAACAACTCAGTATAGCTCTATGCTCTTCTAGACTCAGCATGGTTTGAGTCAGACTCTGGCAACTCTTCTAACTCAAATACTAATTTAACTACTGCTTAGATTTCATTATGTCATTAATTCCCTGGGGAGGATAGGAACAACAAAAAAAAAAACACTAGCCATCCAGCACTGTGAAAGGCTAATAGCCCCACAAATATGGAATAAAGATATACAACATAAGAAAAGTCCTGTCCAATATAACTAAAGTAACGTGAATCACAACTGCTGAATGGGAGAGGAGGGAGAAAGTACTGCAAAAAGAAATTGCCCATGTCCAGCCCATCCTCAGAAAGTAAGCAGCAGAAGACCAATACAGTTTTGGAAGACAGTGATGATATGATGTTCCTTTTTCTAAGTGCTCAGAGAAGAAAAAACTCTTTGCACCAAGTCCAGTCAATAGATGCTGAGCCTTTATTGATCAGAGCAGATGTGAAATGCTTCAAGTGCAGGTATAACAGACTTCCAGGTGACTCACACTTTTAAGTAAACACTCAGATGAGCATAGCAAGGTACAGCCTAGTCTTGTAGAGGCATTACAAGCAGATCCTACAGCAGCAGGTACAGCAATTACAATCTCACTGGAGCAAAGCATTATCATTGAGTTATCTACAAGACACAATATCATAGGACCTCAAGAACCAGACTGGCAAAGCTATATATCAAAACTCATATCAACCTATTCAGACACAGAATTTTAGATGGACTCCTCTTTGATGTGATTTTCCTCTACAAAAATAAAAGCCTTTCCAGAACGCCTGTTGACACAGTCCTACTCTATAGTTGTGTTAACTTGCAGTGCCTTGGTCACATGTTTTCCTCTTGTTCATCTACCTGCATTCCCTCTTCATGAGAAGAGCAGAATGATCCATTCCTAGAGATGGGACATTGCCAAGGCACACACAAGGAACCAGGAACTGAGAAACATTTTTGGGTCTTGCACATTAGACTCAGCCTATATTTTTTATTGGTCACCTATTCATGTATATGCATGCAAAAAAACTACCCAACACTATCCAAACTCAAATCCAGCTTCTTGAGCAAGCCCAGTAGATAACAGGGTACTCAGAGTAGAGAATGGCTGCCCCCTTTGCTTCCATCCCAGAGGAGACTAAAGCCTTCTGGAAACACTAAAGCAGAACAATGTGACTGAATCCAGCAAAGAAAAACCACTGAATACAAATTGGTAGAGTTTTATTGCCAAATGAAAAATTCTAGGCTAGAAAACGATTTTACAAGAGTGGCTCAATCAATGAGCCTTTCCATTAGTCAGTCGAGTTTCCGACTAATGAATGCTCTTATATGCATGCTGAACAAGTCCAAACACTCCCCAAGACAAACAAAATAAACTAAGAGAATAATTGTAGGGGTCACTTTCCATAACAAGTCTCCATTTCATACATTTTACATAAACCTTGCAGTTTACAGCTTGGAAAATTTCATACATCTTGAAAGCTCAAAAGGTTTTCACTACTTATCTCAAAAGTGCAGAGCCATCATAATGATTGCTATAGTCAAAACCTTAAAAATTCAATTATGGTTTATTAAAGACAATTGGCTGACTAAAACAGGATGAAATTTGTGGCTTTGTTGCATTTTGTTTAAAAAAAATCAAAATTTCCTTTGACTTAAATAGAAAAGGTAAAAAAGAGAAACAATTCATGAACTAATTCAAATTCCAGTAGCTCTTCACCTCCAGATGGCTGAATAATCTTCTCTGGAGTCACAGTAACTCAGACTGAGACACTTATGTGAAATCCCCTACTCTCCAGTATTTCAAAGGTAACTTCAAATGTTCCTCATACAGAGCCAGCAGCTCAAGAGAGAGCTACTCCACCACAGGTAATGGGCCACTGGGGATTCATACAGACAAGTGGGGGGAAAGTCGAGCAGAAGGAAAAGAAAAAAAATTTTAACCATAAATGCAGAGAAATACAAAGAAAAAGATGGGGACAGTGGAAGGAAAGCTATGGATATTCTTCACAAGAGTACTTTGAGCCAAGAGGAAGGTGTTGGTCAAATCTTAGCTTTTCCCTTCTACAGTTAAATTCCTTCAAAGTTACTGCATTTTTTTTTAATTTTTTTTTGTGTGCTTTGGTACAATAATTTATGAAATCATATCCTTTTATCTATGATTAATTTTGGAGTTTGGAAGCAAAGTTCCACTAACATTTGATTTTTTTTTAACCAAACCCTGTTAATAATGTGTAAAACAAACACCATATTTTCTTTTAGAATATTAAAGTACTTGAGTAATTTTTGTATGAAATAAGGGAGAAAAAGAACTTACCATCTCACACTCTTAGCACCTTTCTTATCTCTATCAGCCATTTCAGTGATTGTTAATTAGGGTTATAGCTGAGGAGTTTAACATACACACAGAGGCACACATTGCTTTAAGGGAAGTACCAGGATCTATGGGGAAACACAAAGAGGACAAACATGGGTGACATAATGGGATTAAGTACAGGTATGGTATAAGAATCAGATCCATCCAGACATGGAAAAGATCTGGTACCACAAAATATAAATGACCGGAGGGAAAAAAACTACAGACAAAAATAACATTACAACTATTTATGCAGAACATTTATTTTCCTTCACCACAGAATTAGGACAGGCACACACTACCAAAACAACCATGAAAACAAAATTGAAAATAGTACATCAGCAGACAAAGGAAGCAAATCTACAGCTATCCAAAGATATGAAACCCATATGTTATCCCTCTGCTGCATTTACCTTACAATTTGAACTGGAAAGTACAGCCTCTGTTTCTAGCAGTTTGTCTTATACGTAATTTCTATTTTCCATTGATTTCCTGTTGCAACCATACTTTGAGTGAAATAGCATACCATACAAAATAATACGTGCACCCATTTTACTGTCCCAAATTGGATTTCTGTGCCATTTCTTCTGATAGAGCAGTTTTATTTCTTCCCATCATTATTTTACCTTATCTGCTCTCAGTCTTCATTTCATTTCAAGGAAAATCTCATCCTTATGCAGGAAAGCCAGCATATGATATATCCAGCATTAAAAACTCACTGAAGCTTTATTTGGAGCACAGAGTTCACAGAACAAGGATGAACTTCAGCCTCAGTAAACACTGAGGATTCCTGGCCAAATAAAGGAGAATACAGCATGGCAGTATTCAACATGTTTCCTTCAAAACAGAGGCAATGCTTTATTTCTGAAGTGCTTTGTGCCCATATCCTATTCCTGACTTTCAATATCCCCTAAGCATTTTGTCAAATGACAGAATAGCTGAGGTTATGATATTGTCTGTCAACCAGCTCCTGCCAAAGAGTCAAAGGTACAGCAATGTCAATTAGGCTACCAGTGACTACTGGACCCTTTTTTCAGGAAGGAAGATTAAAAATAGGCAGCTCTAAACTTTTATGTTGTAAGTCATGATGCATCATATACCCAATTGTTCACTGTGACAAATACAAAATACCTACCCCTTCCATACTGTTACCTACCTACCATGTTTAACTCAGCCAACACAAATTGACTCTAAAATTAATTCTATTTTTTTTGAGAAAGCCAAGGTTTTTTTCTTTGTAATTTTAAATAAGACTTCTGTGTATGGGGAAATATCTAAAATATCTGCACCTCCCTAAAATAGAATGCAACCAGGAGGGGAATCTCCAGAATATTCATGTTCTGTCAGCCTAAAAACAATTGGAGCAGAGCAGTAAACAAGGACATCCTAGAACATCTTTTATGTCTTCACAAATGAAACAGATCCCAACAGAAAGATATTTCCACTTTTCAAGGTTTGGTGTTGTGTTTTGTTTTGGTTTTGTTTATTTGTGGGGGGTTTTTTTGTGTGTGTGCTAATTATTGACTCAGGAATGGGAGCAGTCATATATCAGATTCTTCTAGGGGAAGAGAGATAGCATTCACTTTTAATGTTACCAGAGCTGACTACTCTCTCATTCTGGTTATTTTGGTTGGTTTTTTGTTTGGGTTTTTCTTATCTCCTTGCTCACAACCCTTGCATCTGTGGCAGCATTACCCAAAGCCAAGCAACAACCAATCTCTCAGGCTAACAAAGCATCTCCATGGAATTCTTGAGGCTCCCCCCTGCTCTGCACCGTGCCCCCTAAGGCAGGTCTCCTGTAAGGCAGACACATCCCCCACTTCCCCTATGATTTCCCAAGAGCTTCCTCAACACACCCAGGGCTTGCCTCACTCAGGGATTCACCTAATGCTAAAAGGTACTTTCCTTGCTGAATTCACAGCGGTATTTCCAAGCCTTGCCAAGCTGCTTCCTCCTTCTCCTCAAGAGGCAACACCTCTTAGTGTGATATATGAACTGCAAACACAGCCTACCATGACAGGTTTGTACTAAACTTCAGGCTTATTAAATAACTCCTACCTCAAGTCAGTTACATTCAACTGCAAATACATCTTTCTTAAGCCTTTTTTCTTTCATTTGCAGCTTGTTTCTTTTTCTGCTTTCTCACTGTTTTACTTTGGCATCTTTTGTTATTCCCTTAGATCAGAAGGGGCATCTGCAAGACTCTCAAACTGAAAGTGAATTTTATTAGACTCAACAGGGAAATGGTGCCATGGGATTCATCATGGTTTTGTGTCAGAGCAACTAATTGACAGCAGACTAAAGGCATTACACGGTTCTGATTTCATGAGTCCCATCACAGCTCTACAACTACTACTTTCTTTTTCTCTTGAAAAGCAGAACACAGTCATCAAAAGCAGCACCAAGTAGTGAGAAGGAGAGAATTATGCATTTATATGAACAAACCTACTGGAAACATCTGTGCTAAAGCACAGCATTTTTATAAAATGCAATAATCTAATATCAACAATAGAAATTAGGAAAGAAGGGTCCTTTAGTATTTATAAATTAATAGTTACTAAATAATTTAAATTTACATATTTAAAAATTTAGTATATTTACACAGGCCAGAAATTAACAGCCACATTCAAGAATTTTAGCTGCAGAAAAGGCACTGAGATTGAGTATCATACATTTAAGTACAGCTGAGTTTTAAGTAGGAGGTTAGACGCAGGAGTTTAATTTTTTTATACTGATCCATTTCCTTATATCTGCTTTGTCTGATCTGTAAATAATATAATCTTCCCAGAGCAAGTTGGTTCCTCCTAAAAGTCCTCCTTTTTCACATTCTGCACACACACATACACAGAGATTCCCCTGATGTGCCATGACAGCTGCCAAACTGCTCTTTCTTCACCAAAAGACAGGGCCCATCTTCTATTTCAATCTGTTAAACTCAGTCACAGCACTCCTGATTACCCACAAATTCTGGATTGTCTCTTACTTCACCTAAAAGGGGCAGTCACTTCCAACTGCAGCCCTCCTGCGTGACTCTCAGCCACCCAACTGCTCCCAGTGGACATGCCAAGTCTGTCCCTCTCAATTTCTGCTAAAGGCGTCAAGTGCACTCAACATGAGTGCTCAAAACTTACTGTCTACTGTCCAGCCAACACTAAAAACTATTTTCTGGTGTTTGTATGGGCCCTGGGTTAGGAGAGGGACAGAGTTCCCTGAGCATTTTTTGGTGGTTCATTTTCTTGGCAAAAAAACACACCAAAACACTGCAACATTTTTCCTGACAGCAACAAAAATAATAATATCCATTTCCTGCAGACATCAAGACATTCTCTATATCCAGCATTTTAATGTGATTTTGAAGTGTCTGTAACTCAGAGAAGAGGGTAGGAAGAGTAGAGTATAGATTAGAAAGCATGTTGAATGCAAGCATGATGTACTGTAATCTAAGACCTTTATTTTAAGCCAATTAAGTTGATAATTTGCCAACCTTCTATTCTTGTCTTTAAGTCATATATAGTGGCTGGTGTCACAGAGTCCCTCTCTTTTCAAAAACACTTCAAATAATTAGCAGTGCTTGATGTTCTAAGAATTCATTACAATCACATAGACAATTCAAAATTACCAAAATACTGAAATTCCATGCCATTGAAACTTATTTTTTTCCAGGTTTTCCTCTTTGTTAGCAATGCAGATGATTTGCAATTATTCTATTTTGTTAACACTACACTTTCAGAAAAGTTAATGTACCATAGATACAAGACAGATAAAAATATTTATAGGAAAACGTAGGAAACACACAAAACTATTTCCATTACTGTCTCCTAGAAGAAATATATTAATTAGGCAGAGGAAGGACAACTTGTTCATGGAAGTGCAAAGAACAGTCTCTGCACAAGATATGCATAACACCTAAGAGGTCATGTATCTTAAAATCCAAAACAACAAGTGAAGTGTGAAACTCCAGAGAAACTTCAATAAGAAATCTGCTTAAGGGGAATGAAAGGAGAGCACAAGAACCATGCTGACTATTCTTATCTGGCCTTAAGGAAAAAAAAAAACCAACACATATAGGGCTGCAAAAATTGCACAGGACTTCTTTTTTCTAAGAATTTTTCTTTCTCTGCATCTGTCACCAATATAAATCTCATACTTGGGATGACAGCATGGAAATGTGTGTTTTGAAGTTTTATCATTTCTCAGTACTGTGAGAAATCAACATCATTTATGAATTTATCCTGGACTGAGATGATGCACATCACCATGAGACATTTAAACATATTTTAGCTAGACATTAAAAAACAAAACAAATTCCTTTTAAGGACTGAAAGGCTCCTCATGAAGTTGGAATTTAAGGCTGTTTCCTCTGTTACAGGAACCCAAAAGTGCTGCTTCCAGGAAGCATTTGACCAGATGCACAGCCACAATGGGTAAAACCAATCCTTCAATCCTATTGTTCAGAGTAGGCTCAACACATCCCAGATGGAGCATATCCAAACAGAACAGCAACCACCAGTAAGCACAGGAGCACATAACAAAATAATAAAGCCACCAGTTTGCCCCTTAAGTACAAGGAAATGCTGCACATCGTGTTATTTCCACTTCCATGCAGATAAGGACAACTGTGAGAGCCTTTACACCACTAGGTACAGGGACACATCCAAGCATACAAGAACTTATTTGTCCAGTTATTCAAAAAGGGAAATTTACTTTTTTACTTTCAAACTCCATTTTAACCATCAGTTAACAAAACAACAATACAATAAGAAACACCTGTGGCTGGCTACACTATATTTGATGGTGCTTGAAGGAGAAAAGCCAATAAATTGATTAAACATTAACCAGAGGAAGTTGTTGTTGTTTCTTTTCCTCACTATAGAGATGCTTTTAAGCCTCACAGACTTTAGTGTAAATTTGATTTGCCATAGCCTTGTTTGATATAACAGGAATGCTAACTAGCAAACTGGACAGATAGAGCAGATAGCATTAATAGCACTTAATCTCAGCATTATCTTAAGCTGGCAGGCTTCATTTCAAGTGTCACGTGTCTCACACCACTTAATATATCCCAGTAACTTGTTTTGTTTTGGTGGGGGTTTTTTTTATTATTTCAGCACCCATCAAACAGTAATGGCATAAGAAGACAAATGAAAATTAGTTTTCACCTTCCTCTGTTACGACACGTATTTGATATACAGCCTTCAATCAGATAGCATGGCTCTTCTGGTTTGGATCAGGTTGAGCAAAGCACTCCTTTTTAGAATTAGTTTAATCCAAAATTGAACCAAAATAAAGCTTTTTGTCAAGCAAACTGTGATTGTGGGGGGAAATGGAACTGCAAATGTTGATGATGCGTAGGTTGATTAGACGAGGTTTTTTGTGTGCTCTAAACTTGAATAGTCTCCCGTCAGAGATCTCTGCTCAAGCTGTCTATTAGTCATGGTTAAATGAGCAACAATTTCAAATATACAGAAAACAGATACACTTAAGCCATTGAAATTCAATGTGTGCAACTCTCAACATTAGGCACAGCAACAGAGGTTACCCAGAGCTGGCAAAATGTCTGCAGTTGTGGAAGGAGAAAGGGAGGCTCTCCCGCTCCACACACTGCAGAGACACTGAGCAGCAATCCCACCCTCCTGTTGAGGTGCTGGGGCACCACAGGTGGGCCCTTCAGAAGGAAGCATCCAATTCCACAGACCATGGTTTGGAAGCAGATTTTGCACCACTATGATTTAATTTGTAAGATTTGGCACAGAGCATGTATCTGCTGTAGGGATTTCTGGTCACAGAGCTTTGTATTTACTCTTTGCTTCGGTGATTTCAGAATGTAATCAAACTCCTGGTTGACAAAACTCAAGAATTGAGGTCCCAGAACATCTGTGCAACCTTTCTACTCTGTGTCCCCCTTATCAAGCTGATCTTTGAGGCATGATACTGACATTCCTCACCATATATGAAATACTACAGCGTATTGCTTGACAGCTACCAAACTCTTAGTGTGGTCCTCAGAGTCTTCATGGTTCATAAAACAGAAAGGATGAGTAAGGGAAAATAAATGTGATGTACTAGAATTTAAAAAAAAAAAAAAATCACATGTGGAAATGCAGCACTGAACCATAAAAAAACTACAGCTCTCATTTTAAAGTAGGATTTTAAATTTTTTTTGTATTTGTACCATTTTGGGAAAAAGTAGTCATAAATGGCACAGTGATTTATATGAATAAAAATAGTTCTCCATAGAAGCCTAAGTGGCAAAGACACCCCAACTTGACAGAGCAAAATTCCAGAGAATGAAAGGGACATTTTTCCATGTATTTTTCACATCAAAGCATTCAGATCACAGTGATCATGCATAAAGGCAACATGTATCATTAATTCTAACAATTAGTGTAGCACTGCCATATTTGTTTTCCCATCTTGGAATAGTGGGGAAAAGTACCCAGGTGAAATCCAGCATCCCCACCTCCCACTGAAAACTCAGTTTCCCAAAAATTATCATTTTCTCCAAGGGAAGTATTTCCTTCACTGTTGAAATGAATAGGCATTGGAACTTTGGTTACAGTGACTGAGATGAAGAGGCAGGGGGGAAAAGGGAAATTAGACTTCACAGCACAGACACTGAGCTCAAATTTAAGTCTCACTAGGGGCTCATCCTGAGAAGCATCCTTGAATTAGAAACAGTACGTGACGAATCAGACTAAGGGACCAGACATCACACCCTCAATGCCCTTTGTTAGCAGATGTTTAATCATGACCATGTTATATCCTGTATCCTCCTTCTCTCCAAGCCCTGGGCTTTCTTCCATACAAAATTTTCAGCATTTTGGCCAAGACACTGTAGAATAGGAACAGTCTCTGTGTGTACAGGACAGAAGTGGACATAAGCAACATGAGACATCCCTGCCCTGCCATCAGCCTTCACATCCCAGCTCAGAGCCAGCTGGGAACAATTTACCAAGAGGTCACACGCACTTGAAGTCTGAACAGTGGCTGTTTCCCCAATACTGAACAAAGAGACACATTGAAGTACAAGAATATCCTGATAGACAGAAATTCTTCTATTTGGTACTACTTTACAGATTTCAAAATGCTAGTTATGATTTCATAGTTATAGCAAAACTAAGCATTGTTTCTTCTACCATGCCACATAAAAAGATTTAAAAATAAAAAATCTACAGTCAAACAGAAAGGATTGTGACACCAAGTGAAACAACTAAAAGAAATCAGCTGATGTTTTCCTGACCATGCTTCCCAGGGGCAAATCACATCAAACCCAACTGAAATGACTTTGTCAGTATTAACCAGAGCCAGCAAGGCATGCTCAGAGCAGCTGAACACAAAACCAACACTGGTGTGAGAAGAACTGGACTATCGTACTGCACAGAGGGTAAGTGCTCAGACTTTATGCTCCCTGCGACCACTCAGTGCAGTCACAGTTTGGGAAGAAGACAAGGTGATGGTCTTGTTCACATACTGTGGTGCCCTCCAAGGCTCCAAAGCAGAGATTTAAAGAGTTGCTTGAAAGGAGAGCAGAAGGTACAGTAATGAAACTAGAGACCGAGAAACTCACAGGGTCCAGGCTTTCCAGAAGTGTAGTGTGATGTATGTTTACAGAGGCCTCAAATGCCCTTTTTCGTAACTCTGTTTATAGCTCATCTGTGTGCAGTAAGTCCTGACCAGAATTGGTCTTTGACACAGACAGTAAAATACAAATCTTAAAAGGACCCAATGGAAAATAAAAGTCAGTATCATGACAAAATGGATGATTTCTGATGTAATCTCTTTCCACTTGTGCCTTCCATATAAAGGAGATATGGAAAATATGCTTCCCACTATAGAAATTAAGAATTCTGCTTCGATAAAAACACATCTGGCTGCTATGACATTGAAGAGCTTATTAGTATTAGTGCTGTTACTACTATAGCTGCTCCCAAATAAACTTGCAGCCCTCTTTTTGGAAGAGGTCTTCCTCAGCTGCCTGTTTATTTGTCAGAGAGGGGCAGTTATTAGAAGAGATGGTAGTGGCATCCCGGTAATATACGAAATTAATACCCTGAAGACAAGCTGAATGCAGCAAAGCTGCTGCTGAGCTCTGTAGAGATAAAATACCTGTTCATCTGTTTCAGGTATTTTGACATCAACACAGTTCAATGACAAAGACATAAAAAAAAAGTTGTCTTCCACAGTTAACAACTTTTGTGACAGAAAGCTTGAATAGGAGAGGAAATACAAGTAATTTGTATCCTGGGCTGTCAAGCTCTTTGTCTTGACCCAACAACAAACCTATTGATCTACCTCAAAGCACAAAGGGAACAGTAACTATCATGACAGTATGACACAAACCAGATTTTAAAATAAAAAGAGAAAAGAAAAAACAGCTTGTTTTTACTCTGACAACTGTGTGTTCTGGCATTACTCCTCCATCACATCACACACATCATGAGGGAGATGTGACATATCTGTCCATGCAGCCATGCTCTCTGGGTGCCACTCAGGATCCCCTCTCCTCTGTCCTGTGAGCCCTCTGACCTCTCCTTCCTCAAAGAGGACAGCACTGAGAAAACATGATAGTGTATTTGTCACCTACCCAGGCAAGGGAACTTCTCAGCCTGCCTTGGAAGAGGATAAATGTCACAAGGTGGTGATGGTGCATTCTGTGATCTCCATCACATGTCACCAGGACCAAGAGCCATACACACAAGTCAATCCTTCCAGCTGGACATTTCCCAGTAATGTTGGGGTTACCGTGTTTTTCCTGCACTGCCAGGGAGCAGCACATCCACTTCATTTTCATCCCACATCCCTCAGGGCAAGAATATTACAATTTCCATTTTAATCCAGCTGTTTCTTTCCATCTGGCTTTCCTGCAGTACAGAACAGCTTGGTCAATGCCTGCCACCATCCATCAGTATTGCAGTTGCAGCTTCCTCAGACCACCTTCCAGCCCAACTTCCTGAGGAGCACTGAAAAAACTGCTCCTTCAAACTCACTGAAAACAGCCCCATTAATTTTGACTAATCTTATTTTTCTTCCTCAGTGAAAGAAACAGTTTAATAAGTTTTGGATTGCCCTGCCTGACACATAAGGAGACCTTCCACCCTGACAGTGTCCCGTGGGTGGTGAACCCATTCCACTTTTAAAAGCCAGATGTGATTAGTGAGGGAGTCCTTCACCAGTAGTGATATTCAGCAAACATTAATAGTTAAACTCAGTGATTTTGGAGTGCTGTTTGGTGGTTGTGGTCTTTAAAAAAATTTAATTTATTTCTGTTAATATTCAATGTGTTCTAGCACCTAAAAACAAGTCACCTTGCTTGAAGAAATATCACAAGGTTAAAGTAGGATTTCATATAGGCTACCTGGTATTTTTCCACTACGAATTTTATTGGAAAAAGCAAGTTAAATAAAAGAGAATGTTTTACTCTGCAGTTGTTTTGATCAGTCCAAGTTCAACATATCCAATAGCCTGAAAAGTTTCTCTCTCATTATAGCCTGACTTGATCCCGTTCCCATTTATTGCTTTGGCTGTGGAACAAAAGTATATTTCCCAGCTGTATTAATCAGATATTGAGGATATTCCATTATTAGAGCACAGCTATAGAGACAGTTCTCTCAGATTTTCTTCTAACAGAAATGAAGTTAAATCAATACTAAGCAAATTTCCCAGAAGTCGAGTTACAGGGAGGATAGATGAAAAAGTATTATGCCAGATAACACTGCAAAACACAAAGGTATCTGGGACAAAAGAGATGTTTCTCCATACCAGCCAGAGCAGTGGGCAACTGTACAAAACCTGAAAACTCAGCGGTAAGCAGAGGACAAAAGCAATAGAAGAGTCTATTTCCCCACCAACACCACCAGTTTAACTTTTTCTCTTTCTGTACCTGGAGCCATGGACTGTGTTATTATGCCCATCATTAAACCCCAGGATGAGTCTGCTATATTGACTGTATGTCCTGGGTTTAAGCAGTAGACTTTAGATTATCCACTGACTCGAGCTGGGTCAGGCAGCTGACTTTACTGACCGATGGTATTCCATACCATGTTCTGACATCATCTCAAATATAAACAAGTGTAGGAGGGGCTTAGTATTCAAACCAAAACACTGTCTTTTTAAAAGGACCCCAAAGGGTACCCAGACACAGCACCAGTGACAAAACAATATGTACATTGCTCATAAATGTTGGTCTTGCTTTTACAAGAGTACTTACATAGAATACAATTTTTCATTTATCTTCAGTTCATACAGTAAATTAAATGCTCCTGCCTCCAGAAAGGCATGTAAGTACACACTAAAATTTAGCATGGGGCCACATGCATTGAAGAACAAAATATACACATTTTAAAATTTTGTTATCAGAAGCCCAATTTACCTTACCTATAATAAGATTTACCTTACATTGTTTCTTGGAAGTTGAAAGTGTCAGTATAGGGGAACTTAAGCACTTTCAGATGTGTGAAAGTCCCAGTACAGCTATTAAGGTGATTTCACTAAACAGCTATGAACTGTATAGTAACATACACATGTTAGATTAAAAAATGAGATAGGGGCCTCAGTATTTAGTGTACTGCAAAAGGCAGAAGTTTATAACTTTAGACAGTTACAGGAATGGTAAACAAAAATAATTAAATCTCTGTAGGGGAAAAGCAACCTCTTTTCGTTCTGTAGGCAGTTCATGGTATAATGTTTGTGTTTACATACTTTTCATCTTAAAAAATAAATGCATAGCTACAAGAGGCAATATTTAGTAAAAGTGGTAAACCAGCCTTGGATATAAACCTCATTTTCAGATGTACAGACATGGCTGCTCATGTGCTCTGTGTCAGCAGTCCAAGTAAAATCACTTTATTGCTTCCCTTAAGACAGCAGTTACACCACCCAGGTTAGTTTGCAGCTTGGAAAACTTGAAAGGAGAACACAGCTTAACTAGGAAGGAAAACTAATCTGTCAGACACCATCTGTTCATGAAAACCAAGGTCTACAATTCTTCTGCTAGAATGCAATCCTGTATGTCCTCTAGTATTATTTTTCATGAGTTGGAGCCTTTCAAACTTTCACCTAATTCATTTCTTGCTCCCAAAGCATAACTGCCAATTAATTATTAATTTGCCAATAATATCTCCAACACTGCCCCCCTAAGAAATTTCTTTGGTCAAAGTACTCATTATCAGAGCTGTATTAAAAATAAAAGTAAACTTCAGTAAAAAAGTAACATTTCAAAATATGTAACACATAGTAGAGCAGGCTAAAAACACTGCAAACCGAGAGCAAACATCTCAAAAAAGTGATTCATACAAATGCTAGACATTTTCAACCAGCCTTAATAATTAATTGTATCCTGTATTGCAATTACCAAGACCAGACCAACTAAGATCATACCTACTTCAGGAATAATTCTCATTTCCCAGAGCAGCAGCTGTGAAGGTAGACATGAGAATGAAGTAAAGAGACATTACATTTAATGGAAACTTTTTGTCTTGGGAAAATCTACAGAAGTCATGAAAAATCAAAATACTCTTTTCCTTCAGACCCCCATATTTGCCCTGCATGGTGCTGGTTCTTTTCCTCCTTTCTCACTGCTTTATCAGGCAATGTTTTCTGGCCACACCTGAGCAGCTTCTAAATGCAAGGCACAGGGAATCCATAGTGTAATCCCACAACAAAAACATGCATCTCAAGCCAATATTAATACAAACATATTGCACATATTTAATGAATTACTATACACGCTCACATCTATGTATATCAGCCATATAGGAGTAGGGTGTTTACTTCTATGTTCAGGTCTTTCTCAAGAACAGGTTGACAGGGAGTACAAAAGAAGCCATAACCAACCTTTCCCTTTATTCTTGGATGTGTCACATAAGGTGGGAAATATCTGAAACAGGTAAAATTGGAAGATGATTGTACTTAAAAGGATTAAGTGATTCATTCAATGGCATTTCTGCAGCACTCTGTGTAATTGAACAGCCATTCTTTCACTTTTCTTCTGAAAGAAAACCTTAATTGTAACCCTTGAAAGGAAATAAGTTTCTGGCTATTTTTACAAAATACATGTTATGTCTCAGCAAGCTGCTCCGATTTAACTCTGCAATACAGCTATAAAATGGTTTATTTGATTTAGTGCTTCACTTCTGAAGTACCTCACACACCACATGAGGCAGAAAACCATGAGAGAGGTTGAGACTACAGATGGAAATGCAAAATCTTTAATAAATCCTCTGTAATGAGAAACTTCTGAGGGGACTTTTCTGTTCTCATTTCAGGAAGAGGAGGGAGGGTCCCTTTACAAGCTTGCAGAGAACCTCAGATCACATCAGTCCAAAGTGCCATCAGCCACACTTCAGCAAACCATTCATGCATCACCTGGAAAAGAGGGTACCAAGGGATGGTACTTTCTAATTTCAACCCCAGGCAATCTGACAAAACATGGCCAGAGAGGAAAGGATACTTCCCCCATCATATTTCAGTCACTTGCCTCTGGGCTTACAATCTTCAGGAAGGCTCATCCCCACCTTTCTCACACAGCACTCTGCAAACCAGCAACTGTTATCTTTCTGCATCCTTGCAGAGGACCCCTTTCAGTCAGAGGGCAACTAAAACCAGTTGAGCAACTCATTTGCACACATCTCATCATCATCTCAGTCCAAACAAGTTCATGGCCCATGATGCTCACTTACACTAAAGCCAATTAGCCTGACATTTTATTTACTCTAAACCCACAATATCACCCTGGCAGCAGAGGGGCTTTAAAATGAGTCACAATGTAGTTCATTCCTCCTTTACGATGCCAGAGGAGCATAAAGTGGCCTGAGTGCAGGCAAGATCATAGCCAAATGACTTCTGCCATTGATTTCACCAAAAGTAGAATTGGACCCAATTTTAGTGTTTGTTGAACTGAGTGTAAAACCCAGCTCAGTAGCACTGGTGTCAGTGCAACTGCGCATTTGACTCAGCTGGGATGTACCCCAAAACACCCAAATGTGCCTAGTTTAGGAGTCCCAAGAAGATCTGTCAGAGAAAAAGATCTAACTCAGAGGGTGGATATGTAACAGGTTGCATCTCAAATCTTTCTATTAACTCATTAGATGGACATTGAAAAACAGAGGGACTCAAGTCCAGTTGTTCCTGGCCTTAATTTCTAGTCCAGTTTTCAACTATCATTATTCCATTCATATTATGCAGCTGAGAACTTTTTTTTTGCATCACAACACTAATCTGCTGTATTTTGAGTCTCTACTTTTCATTCCCCTACTCTTCCTTGCCTTACAGTGGCAGGAGGTGAGATCAGGAGAAGAGGCCTTTGGCAGACACTCATGGGTCTTTTCTCACTGTGTACTCCACTCAGATCTATAATGCTTAAACAGAAGTTGTCACACAGCAAGAAATAGATAAATCAGAAGATACTATCAATCTTCCTTTATTCCAAAAGCCTGTTTTTAAATGCAGTTTCCCCCAATTCTAGCTTGTATCCACTCTGGTATATCTCATAATCATCATTTGACATGTATTTTTGCTAATTTTTTGACCATACTTCGCAACCCCACAGATGAAATAAACATGAATTAGTCCAGAATTCTCTTAGTTTTGACTCCAGAGGAGCAAAGTAGGTAAGTGAAGGGATGAAGTTTTTAGGACTACCAAAGGCCAGGAGCTCTTCTCAGTTCTATCCATACAATTCTTCTTTTCTGAACTCACAGACCAATACTGATGTGGTTGCTAATCCACAGCCAAAGGAACACTTGTAGTCTAGACAATGGCAGTTTTTGAGGCAAGATTAGGGCCACAAAACTAAAACTAGATCTGAAATTCAGCTCATTTCTATTGTCTCAAACAGCCCCAAAGCACTGAATTCCTTCACAGTCTTGGTCAGAATCCCGCCTGTGATACAGATCAGTATGTTATAAAGAAAACTCAGTTCTAATGCTCTGGATAGAAAATAGCATAGAAATGAAAAGTCCATATCAGTAAAGTATGTTTTTCAAGATACACTGTTGCACACTATCATTTGTCTCTCAGCTATTGTAGGTGGACAACAATTAGATCATACTGGATGATTCAGACATGTTCTAAAAATAAAGCTACTGTGGGTGTCTGCAATGCAGCATCTGAAGAACAAGTAATTGTTTTCATGCATCAGTTCTGCAAACCATTTAATGAGCAAAGCAGAGCTATTTTCAGCATGTATTCAAATCATTCCTCTTTCCTGTTCACTGTTACAGCTGACATATAACATGACTAATCATCACCACCACATCTGCACAGAGTAAGTGTGCAGGTTCTGACAATGCAACTAATTTACTTGAACTTGATACTAATTTTCAACTAATGTCAAGCTCAATTTCATTAGAGGTTATGACATGTATATCCTCTAAAACTGTAAGCTTAAGTCAAACACGTACTACTTGCAAACTGAAATCAGAATCTGAATTGTTTTTTAGAAATCATTAACTAATGAAAAATAGGTGTTTGTTCAATAGACATAGAAAAATATTGTCTATCTTAACAAAAAAATCATAAAAAGTTAAGATTCTATTATAAACTTACATTATTTGGGGCAGGGGAGGGGGAAACAGGAATTTCCCTCTCTTCTTAAAATTCTGTATATAATTTATTTTATCCCCTTTCCACACAAGAAAGAACTGTTCATTGATTAATAAGTTAGTTTGAAAATAAGCTTTCTACAAAGAACTTAAGTAGAGAATTTACTTTCCATTTGAAAGAAAAGCTTTTCAATATTGGATGGTTACTCTTTCCAACCAGTAAAATAAGATTAAACTATTAGCAGTAAGAATTCAGAACCAAGACCTGCCATGTACATTCAAACCCTGAAAGTCATCAACCCAGACTCATCTGATACATCAACTATGTTATTTTTTACTTCATCCTTCTTTGCCCCATTTCCTCACTACAGACTTTTGGAAGCAACACACATTTTAGCTTCTTTTCACAAAAACATGTCCATTAACAAACCCAATTAAGCACAATTATGTGTGAGACCACACTTTGTTCTTATTATTACAACCAGCACCGTGTAACTCCTTTATAGCCTCCAATTTTCTCTCCCCATACTCCTATTTGAGGGTACTTCAATAAGCATTTTTTCCAAATTTCATCCTAAAACCTGCCCACACACATTTCCAGCCTGCTTATAACTTTGTTCAGTGCCAACATTATCCCTTAATTTAAAAGCTCATGGTCACTTATGGTTTTTTAATCATGTTCTACAAGCAGCAGTGAAAGTACACAGGAAAAAAATTAGCCTGGTCCAGCTACAATCTTACTTGGCTAGATGTGAAACACTGAAAACCCAGAGCCACAAACTGAATCTGTACTTGCACAGACCTCACCACTCCCCAGGCACCAGAACATCCCAAACGCTCATGGGAATACATGTCCTAATTCATCCTCCAGCTGCATTCATCACTATCACATTGGTATCCAGTGTTTCTGTTAGAGCCCCCAGTTTAGACCAGCAAATATTTCACCATTCCTCCAGTATAAGTGGCTTTGTATTTTGTGCTGCTGATTTTGATTGTGTTCTTGTCCAAGGTCATTCATTTCTCATGTAGAGACCATTTTTGCTATTCAATCATTCATTTGTTTGGGCAGGAAGTTTCATTAAATCAAACTGATTTTTTTTTTTTGGTACCAAGTTTATTTCATTACAAAAGAAAAAGGAATATTGAAAAAAAGATCATAAAATCACAGGATGATTTTGGTTGGAAGGCATCTCAAATATCATTTAATTCTAACCTCCCTGCCATGAGCAGGGAGACCTTCTACTAGACCAGATTGCTCTAAGCCCCATCCAACCTGGCCTTGAACACTTCCAGGGATGGTCCATCCACAGCTTCTCTGGCTAACCTGTGCCAGGGCCTCACCACCCTCACAGCAAGAATTTCTCTCTGAAGGACAAGCTATATATCTTGTCATAGTTTAAAGCCACTATCCCCTTGTCCCTATGCAAGTACAGAGTTGACTTTGGTGTTTATCGCAGTTTTGTCCAAGAATTTCTGCTGAACCCTCACTTGCCAAGTTCATTTAGGGAGGTATATTGACTGTTAAGAAATTTTCTTTAAGTACTACAGATGCAGCCCTTAAAAAGAGTAAAATACCTTCCTTACACATACATACAGATAACTTAAGCAAAGGTTATGTCTTGGAAGGTACCTCCAGTATCTAAGAAACAAAATAAGTAGTTGCCTCTCAATTGCAGAAAATCCCTATATACAGTATTAATAAAGGACAAATTAGAAGGCATATTTTACGTGCATCATTAAACCAGTAAGATTAAGTTTGTAAAAAATGTAATTGCCTTTTGATACGAATAAAACACAAAAAGCCCAATCAGATGCAGCACAATCTAATTTATGACACAACCCTAGAATTTTTTGGTGATTAGTGTCACAACATCACAAGTCTAATATATTAGAGTGTTAAGAGGTACATAGCCCTGTCATAAATTATTTCACTTTCCTCTCCTGCACATATGAGGTGACAGAATGAAGGTAAATTTCTTCCTGACCACTTAGACAGCTCATTATTTCCCCAGAACACTCCTGTGTCACCACTAATTGCTGCAATGTATCATCATTCATTTAAAATCAATTTGCTACAATCCATGTTTAACAGCACATTTTGTTTTCTAACTTTTCAATATCTTAGAGAACAACTTCTCAACTGAATTCTGCAAAGACTGACAAATGGAAACTCCCAAAAACCTGAGGGTAAGACCTTTATGAGATAGTTTCTCAGGTGAGGCATGTTGTATTTTCTCCATTGTATGTGTTACATTGGGGATTGGGTTAGTTCTCACTGTAGCCAAGGGATACAAGAGCCACCTTTCACCTGGTATAATCTTAACGATCAGTTTCTTCCTAGAAAAGGTGAAAGGACTCTTTACCAAAAAGCATCTGCCAAACAAATGGTGTTTCTTACATACATGAGCTTCATGCACGAGGCTCTGCAAAGATGCAAACAGGTCTCTCAAGATCTACACCCAAATAAATTTTATTTTAATCTTCCCTTTCTTGATGGAACAAAATAAAAGCTGCCAGCTCACAAACACCTAAACACACCTGCTTAAGCATGGAGCAGTAACTTATCTGTCAGCCTCTGGGCAGCATAAGATTATGCCTTCTGACTGCTTTCAAATTGGATTCATCATTTCCCTGCAAGAAACATTGCATGTTTCTCAATATTAGATATGGCATATAGAGTGAAAACATTTTGTAAAATGGATCAATTCTTTTTTATTGGCACATAGTATAATCAGCCTATTCTCACACCAGGGAGAACTTCCATTAGGTAGAGCTTTGTATGTTTTCAAAACACCTTTAGAGAAGAAATGTGTCTATCAAGAGCAGTGATAATGTATGTCTGTTTAAGCCATGAAGTACATGGAAGGCTCAGTGGATACAAAGGCACATGCACCACCTGCTAAATGGCAGAGCTGTGCAAAACTCCTACTCCAAGCCCAGGCACAAGAGAGTTCCTTGTATTACATCCAGGCTGGGCAAAGCACAGAAGAGGAACAAGATTTTAAGGTTTTAAATATATTCCTAGCCTTTGTGTGAAGAATTTCATCTAAAAGAGTTGCAACAGAAGAGGCCATTCATCCCAGGTTATACAAAGAGTTTAAGCCATTTCAGCACTCATATACATTATACTGAATAACTGCTCAAGGCATGAACAGTTTCACCAGTGCTACTGAGCCAACATGTGAGGTAGGGCATTCACCATGACTGGAGTTATCAAACAGAGAACCTTAAACTCCTGTAGGTTTGCTTCATTTCACTGATGGGGTAAAGAACTAAATTAGCTGACAAAGCTGCCTGTTGAAGAACCATTATACATTTAATTAAAAGTGAGAAGACTATAGAAACTGTTTTGCCTACACTACTCTTATTTGACCAAAAATTTCTCCTTGACAAAAAAAGCTTAACTCTTAGATGACATTGTTCTGTTTGAGCTGAGATATAAAGCAATTACTTTAGAGATCTACAAGGTTTAATGCTCATAGGTGCCATATAAATGCATGGACACTCTCAGTTAGTAAAGGTCAATCAATGGCTAAGGGATTTTGTTGGGAAGCTGTGCTGTATTCCGTTGTGAAGAAAGCAAGAAAAATTGGAATTTGTTTGGGCAACAGTCTAACAGATGCAGCTTAGCTTTAAGAACTTATTCTACCAGGAGTTTTTCACATAGTACCTTGATTGCATAGATTTCCCTTACTTAGATCAGACTGTTCAGGAAATCTCCCTGCAGTAACTCATGGTTCAGATTTATTGAGTTTAATAAACCATAAAGTGTATTGACTTAACCTGCATAACTGAGGGCAAAAAAAAAAGTCATACCAAATTTCCCTATTTGAATTTATTCTATAAATTCTATTTATGAATGCAAATCTTGACTGTTTAGGAAATATCAGAATATCACACAGACCTTATAAACTTTAAATGGGCAGATTTCTCACATTGATTATGCAGTGAAATATTCACTAATCAGCTGCACAGTGCAATACATGCTACATCTTCCAGGCTAGAAAGAGCTGATAGCAATTATCATGGCAAACTTGCTTTCAAAGTGGGCAAATTAGAACAAAAGGAAATAAAGTGAAAGAAATCACATCTGCTCTTCTTCCTTACAAGAACTTGCACTGGGGCAATGGAGAAAGGAAGAATGCAACCATGGAGTTAGAGTTGCTTTTTAGAAAAGAGTAAGTTTTAAGCTGAAAAAAGCCTGAAAGAAAGTGCTTACTGAGCTACAGACAATTTGGTAGCAGATACCAGCAAGCTAACGGGAAGCAGCAGTACAAGCCAGAGGGATTTCTCCAAGGAGCAGCAGGGATCCCTCCTAGCAGAACTGGAGAACTGTGCGCAGATATTTCATTTTAGCCATATCTCCAGCACTTTGTCAGTGAGAAAAGACCATTTAGTTCATAAAATCCCCTGCAAAAGCTGTTTTCTTTCCTTCAATTGCTTTAGCTCCCTGAAGAATAAATATATGAAGTGTAGTAATCAGAAACTGAAATTCTACCAAGAACACAACTGAGCAATAGGCGAGTCCTAGAGATTAATACTCCCTGCAGGTGCCATTCCCAAGCTGTCGTGCCAGGGAGAGCAAGGATCAATCTGTGCCCAGCAAACCTGCAGACAGAGATTGTGATTAGAGTTGTGACAGCTTAAAGAAAAGGAATAAAAAAAAGTCACACAGCCCCAAAATTCAACTTTCCATGCAGCTGTTCACAATCAGGTGCTCAGGGACTGCGCAGACAGGCTTTAAATAAGCTCTTGCAAAATTGAAACACTTGAACCATATTGTTTGAAACACTAACTTTGAGATACTAAAATACAAAGGTGGATTTTTTTATTTTTTGCTTTAATAAGAGATTCCAGCCTGGAAAACTAAGCCCTTAAATCCAGAACTGACACCTAAGGGAGATGAGCTCCCCTGCCATGTCAGGGACCAGCCATGCAGCACAGAGACCCTCCATGAGCCACCTTGTGCCAGAGCCAATGTCTACAGGCCCCATAGAGAGGCGAACCAAGGGGAAAAACACAGCACAAGGATGCAATTCTGCAAATTGGGTCCCACAATTTTAAAAGAATTTTATGGTACTTCAATACATCTGAAGGAAAGCAGCAAAATAGATCTTCAGAAAAACCAGCAATAAGAGGGGTCAACAGGAACAATCATTATTTAACAGCAGCTTTTTATATACTTATGGAGTCTACATGTCCTGTATATGCTACTATATGCCATATGTACAACCTTTAACCGAGCACACAGAGGAAAGACAGCAGCAGAAGAAAACAGAAAATAATACTTCCACAGGAAGGATCAAAGTGTAGTAACAGCATTCCTAGGCTGAAGTATCAGAGAAGAAATAGTAGACCCTTGTTCTACCCAAGTTAGTTTGCTCAGTCTTACCTCATTTCTGATTTCTTAAAGAAAATCTGTCTACAAAACAATATTTCAAGATAATTTTTCCACATTGAAGTCATCTGTTCTTTACATCTCTACAAGGAGTAAGCAGCTCATATCTTGCACAGTATTTATATTTTGTACTGTAGATTCAGTTACAAGAATGAGTACTCCACACAAACCACAGCTAACAATAATTAGTATTTCTATGTTCAATTACTCTCCTGACACAATTAAAAAAATTATAATCAAAAGGTAAGATAAGAGGACTGTCCATTTGTGAAAGAAAGCATCTAAGGAAAGGCTGTGAGGAACAGGCTCTGGTCAATGCCAGACTTACTGCAATTACTACAAGAGGGTCACATAGTAAAAAGTCACTAAAACATTTTTAGTCATTATGTGTGCCATAGTTCTTTACAACTCTTAAGCATGTGCAGAGAGATCCAGGCAAATATCAAACTGTGCAATGCCCACCTGCACATGTCTGTAGTGCTTTGGGTTGTTTGTTACAGGATTGTGGCCCTCACAGCTTGTGCACTTACCCCCAAAGCCACACAGCTGAAGAACATTTCAGTTACAGGAGAAAAATGTTGTTTCTAAGGCTCACTCATACTGAAATGAGTAAGTCAATCAAGTTCAACACTACAGTAGTTTTCTGGAGAACAGGTGTGAGAAATGCAGTTAATTGCACCTAACAAGTGTTCTGCTGAACTGCTGTAATTGCTGCTTAGTCAAATCAGTGCTGAATTTGCCAGAAAGTCACAGAAAAGCAAGTTACATATTTCTTCACTAGCACCTTGGTATTTGGTACAGTGCAACTCCCCTGCTTACAACTATCAGTAATAACTCAGATTTGATTTAAAACTCATTTGAGCACCCAAAAAATTCTGCACAGAGAATTTCCTTCCTGATAGATGACCCTATCACCACCATGACAGACACAATGGCTCAGGTCTGCACAGCATTATATGCACAAATTTACTACTGTCAGGACAACACTCTGCAAGTTTGTACCTTTTTATTTGTATCTCTTTAAAGAGAAGAGGTACAAAACACCTGCTGCAAGGTATTTGTGAGGCTGAATCCCTAAAAGCTCACAGTGCACAGGTACTGAGGATTACAGACAGAGCAGGTACACAGAGAATCCAGCCCTAAGTGCTTTGCCATTGCATTAGGGAAGTGTTTGCTCTCTTTGACATTCCAGATGTTAAATCCTGGGTTGTGTTTTCTTTATTTTATCTACATTATTCAGGCTTGGATGTTGGTACAAACCAAACTACCTTAGAGGAAACAGTAGTACAATGAAGACATAGTGGGAAATATGAAAGTCAGTAGTCACTTCGCTTGTGCTGTGATGGAAAAAAATACATTTTTGGCTACAACCACCCTGTCCTTGTAGTGAAAAACATTACTTGAGAAAGATTAAAAAAAAAAAAGAAAGAAAACAACAGCTTTCAACATTAGTAACTTCTATTACAATAAAATCTTAGAAAGTCTACTAATAATAAAAGTCTTTAGTGAAAGAAAAGATGAAATAACTGTTTGGAAAAAAAAAAAAGCAGAAGTCTGGCCTCAATTATTTTATCGTTTCTACCAAAAGAAGCAAGAAATCCTGTGGGAGGATATAAAGTAGTAAGTAATTTAAAAGGTGTTTATCTCTTATTTTGTCCAAGAAAAGATATTTATGAGTTTTGCTATTGAGCAATTTTTAGAGGTGAGAGCAGAGGAGCAAACAAATCAATGTAATAATTCAGAAAGAAAAATCAAGCTTAATAACAAGCAGCTGTAATGTATGAACAGATACAAGAAAATCCTTCAAGATGATAGTTCCGTGTCAGCTTTGGACAAGATACAGCTGGAAGATTATATACTGCATTTTATATTTCTGCCAAATGGTTACAGTGAAATTGTGTTGTTCCCCCTTGTCTCTCTAATGTCACTGTTACATAAAAATACCTCTTTTATTCTTTTTAATCTTACCTAGATGCGCTAACAACATACCTCTTTTATTCTTTTTAATCTTACCTAGATGCGCTAACAAGTACCATTGTACTTGGAGAAACATCAGCTCCTCCACTGCTTTTACTTACTAAAAATAAGAAAATAAAAACAACAAAAAAATGCAGATTAAGGCAAGGCAAAACAAACATTCACACAAGGAAGATACTGGACTTAATATAATGAAACACGTTACTGTGCTACTACTACATGCAAGCCAGCATAAATTTTAAGTAGTACTTTTCCACCTGTTTCCTTAATCCTCTTTTGGTCACTTGATATATAAACTACAGCTTGGACTGCTGGTCAGGACAACAGGACAGGGATAAACAGATACAAGAGAAAAGAGTGGAAGAGAAAGAGAGAAGTAAACCCACACCGAGGCTGTATCTCAGAACAATTAATTCAAAAGGCACAACAATTCACAAAGAAATTCCCAAACTCCCCTTGTTTAGGCCAGGTCCAACTATCAGGGGATTTTTACAACCTTCTGATTCCAGACCCTTGTAGTATAGCTCTGGAGCTCTTCAACCCTTAAGTCTTTGGATTAGCAATTTTTGTTTCACGACTTATTTATTTATTTACTATGTAGTAGTCAACTGTTCTGGAAATCCTGACAAAGCACTTACTTCCAGTGAGATAAACTTTGCATCTCATTAGTCCCTGCTTAGGGGCTTTAGGCTCTTCTTCATTGGGCTCTACATGGTCTTACAATTACATCACCAACAAACATACAACCTACTTTAGTCCACTATTAAGGTCCAGAAATAGAAATAAACACCAAGACAGACATTTTACAAATAGACAAAGTGCATCCGCACAAGCTTATAACATCCAGTAGAAGACAAGTCCCTCACCTTGTAGCAAGCAGCTCAACAAGCAGCATCCTTTATCGCTCCTTCTCAGACTGGATCACTAGAGATCACCCACAGACCTTAGAGAGCACTTTACTTCCACTGACACCTCAAATACTACTCATCAAAACCCAACCCCTTCCTTTACACCTCCCTCCAAATCTCTCTTTCTGAAATGAGCCTTGGCCACCTGTTCCATCCAACCCTTCACAAGTTGCAGGTGATACCAATTTTCCAAGGCACCCAGCAATTTACCTCAAGGGATCCCACCTGTGTTCGGGGCTGGACACAAGAGACTCCGCATATGCATTTAATTTATAGGAGTACTATATATTTTTACAGGATTTAATACTTCTTTTATGATGTATTATGATTTCCCCAAAAAAATGCTGCTGTCATAAACAAAAGACGTAAGTTGCACTTTCAGCTGAATTCAGTAAATACTTTGGATCCCATGAAATTATTGTGAACTACAACAGGGCAAAATCTTTGAGATTCAAATATTTCACTGATGTCTGCTAAATAAAGGATGGAAAAAAAAAACCAACTATCAAAAATATTATTTGAACTTATCAAGTACAAAAAGAAAGTGTAACTAAAACGAATGTAGTTCATTTGCTTACCAAAAAGACTCAGCATGTGTTAAGCAAGCACCACCTCATGGAATGTGAATTGGGTAGAAAGTCCTGGTCAACAAAAACCAAAGCCTTCTTGGCCTGTCAATACTACATAATCAAAAATACTGGTTTATCTCTTTGATGATGAATGGTGGGAGGTAGTAGATTAAATGGCACTCACATCACCTTCACTTTGGTTGAAATTTTTCATGTAGAAAAAGAAATAACAACTGCCTAAGCCCTTTACATAATAACATTAACTTAAGATGAGCATCAGTTGCTCATTGCAGGATACCACAGATCTTTCCCATGGCTGAGAGCAGAGCACTATTGTGTGCAGTACAATGGAAATGGTGAGAAGGGACATTGCTTTTCATGCTGGTTGTCTGAACACCTCAACAGTGCCACCCAATCTGAACCAGAGTGGCAGAACCAGCAACTTCATTCCTTTTCTGACCCACGGTGGTGCACTTAACAGCATAACATAAATAATGTGAATCGTCATACCTACCATACAGGGAGATAGGAATATTTATCAATGTGCTTAAAAGCAGTTTAAATTGAATTTTTGCAGCAGATGAAGGGCAGAAGTCCATTGCTCTGTTCCATAAGTGCTTAGAATTGATATCACTTACTTATAAACATTTGGGAAAAAAATTACTAAAAAATTACTAAAAAAATTACTAATCTGTAAGCAGTATATGCTTTGCAGCTCTAATATGCCTAGGGAAGCAGCTTTGGCTATTCTTGTTGAATAAGCAGCACTCAGTGTGCTCTCCAGAGCAATGTGTCAGTATTGCCAGCCCAAAGAATTCAGCAGTCTTAAGCTGGGAGCTTCAGAACCATGAGATTTCAATTAAAAATTGCAATTTTTTACTCTTTGCCTTCTGATTCTTTTTTTTCATCTTCAAGGTTCAGTCAATACCTTCTTGTGAGTTTCTCCACAAACCCAAGAGCTTAACAGAAGCTGAAATTCTCATACATTTGCCAGGAGCTGGAAACTGAGACCTTAAGCAGAACAATAAGCACTATAACAAAGGCAGAAGTTGTGAAGTCTGAGCAATTCATATTTCCAAAACAGCCTTATGTCTAAACTTACGGAAGTTCTAAATTATTTAAATTCAACACTAACACAAGTGTCTCAAAGCTACTCCCAGACTTATCATTCTTGCTACAGGTTTTGAGATCCCTGCTAAACATAATTGGGAAATCATAAAGGGACTTCAGTGGAGCTGCATTGATTGACACCATATGGTTATCTCAAAGTTCACCAAGAAGTGAGGATATCTTCAGTAAAAGTTCTGTTCAGAGTTAATAAGAATCTTGGAAGTACCTGTTTTTACCCACAAAGCAACCTAAATACATCTGCACCTTGACCGTGCTTGTCTTGAAATATTTGAGCTTTCTTTGATAGCATCAAGTTCCAGCACTTCAGAAATATATTTTTTCAGTCCTTCTGGGTTTCTGCTTTGGTGACAAGCTTTTTCCTTTGATCTCCATGTAAGAGCTTTCTCTGCCATGCTCTTTGCACCTACCTTTTTCTGGTCTATTTCCAAGAACTGAACATTTTTAGTTCTTCCATTAGCTTTTAACTTTTGTGTATTTTGCTTTATTGGAACTGGCAACATGATGCTATATAAACACAGCTCCATCTGTCAGAGTCAAGTCCTGCAGGTAGAGTGTCATGTTTGATTTCATGTTATCATTTGTTTTGTAGTCAGAGCTAAAGAAAAAAAATGTTTACTATAAAACAGTTACTTTTATAAATTCCTTTGAGAGCTCTTTTACTGCTGATGCAGGACCCTCTTGTGTCCTTGTGAACATAGCCCCTTCTGCGCTGTCAGAGAGAAAACAGAAGGGATGTGCTCAACCCGGCTTTGTTCCTTGTGCTTCCTTCCCTCTTCTGCTTTTCACATCAGCAGCAGATATGTGCATATATGTGAATTGGCATGCCAGCATTACAGCTGATGGAAAACATTGTAGCCTTGAAAGAAAGCATTTTGGAGATGGCACTTTCAGATCTGAAAATTAATATAATTTCATTGCCCAACTGCAGAGCTGCTGTCCAGTATGAGGTTACATCTGACACTGGAAGAAAAGATATGGCCCACTTTAATCCTAGCATACTAACAGCTGTACTTCACAGTCAGAGCTTTCCAGCCAAAAGGGGACTAGATGGGAAGCTATTCCTAATAAAAATTTAATTTCCTAGAGCCTTTCTGGTGTACATATCAAACAGATGTGGTGAACACAATTATTTCCTTCCCAGTGTCATAAATTGCTTCTGTTCTTCTCAAAAAGACACAACCTCAAAAATTTGATGCTGACTATAGCCCAGAGATATTTTTGATGGCATATCTGAAAACCTTTGCAGCCCATTAGAGTGTTTGTCTTCTCTTTTCTTTTCACAAACAATATACACATCCCACCTTGCAGGCCTCTGATCACATTTTTTTGGGAAAAGCATTAAACACGTTTTAATTTTGCTTTATCTTTGGCACTGGATCAACGTGGGTTTTTTCAACTATCTAGAAATGGCTATTCAGGTGTGAGAGCCTTCCTGAGTTTCTTCCTTCTCTCTTACAAAGTTCCCAGTTTATTTGGAGTTTGTTGGTTGTGTGTTGTGGTTTTGTTTTTGTTTTCAAACATCAGCATTAATGTTTCTAGCCTGACATTTCTTCAGAAAGGTAGACCTGCAATACACACACTGGACAGCCCCACAAAGGCAGTGATGGTGAGGCAGAAAGTGTGTCCAGCACCTCTTGTTCCTGGCCACTTGGAGAGACACCCCAGTGGCACACGATGAAGTGTTAACACACAATCCCCACTGCACTTCCCAAGGAACAGTCACATGTTTCCTCTTAATATTCAGATGGGCTCGAGTGCTGTGAGGTGGGCTGTTCCCCTAGGGATGATCTGACACTGTGGGGGTAACTGGCACTAAAAGGGCTGATGATCCCACACAGGCTCTCTGCCAGCAGCTGTGCAGGGGCAGAGCAGTTTTCCTGCCAGGAGGACCCAGCAGACCACGTTCCGAGGGGCTGTGAGAGGAAGTTGTAGGTAGAAACATTGGGAAGGAGGATGCAGCTGAAGGGCTGGGCAGGCTGAGCTGCAGCCTTGCTGCAATCCTTGCAGATGGCCATGCTGCCAGCTGACACAGGCTCCTGCTTCAGGCACAGGAGCCCAGGCTGGCTCTCCACCTGCAAAAGCAAACAGCTCGGGAAAGGCCATGTCTTAAACAATCATAGCTCCTCTGCTCAGTAAATGTGAGGCATAAATCTGAAGGCTTACACTGACATAAGCACAGCTGACCCAGTGCTAGGCTGCTATCACAAGATCTGTGCTTTTAGTGCAAATAAAGTACCGTGTCAGGGGCAGGAATCAGTTAAGCCCTCTGCTATTAGCTCTGTTGCCATTGTAAGCACTTTTCCAGGATGTGCTGGTAGAAGCAGCTATTTCAATTCATCCACAATTTTTTTCTGAAGCAGATATGACCAGTTTCCCAAGTATTGATGAAATGTAAACCAGCAAATTAGATGCAGAGAGTCCAGAGCTTTTGATACACACACAGACTCTCATTAATGGCTGTATTGAACTGGGGTTATGGAGAGCACTGGTGTGCTGGACAATGTGCAAACAGCACAAAGAAATTATGTCCACCGTACAAAACTAGAAGCAAAATTACAAATGGATAGCTCCTATCTTTACATGTGACCAGTGCTCTTATTTAAACTTCCAGAACAGAGCAATTGAAGCCAGAACTATTGTACAAAACTTACATGAACACTGGTTTGCCCAGGAAGGCTGCTGGGATTCTTGGGACTCTGTTTTCTGGTGTATTAAATTAATCCACACCCATCTTCCTTCTTGGTTAGTTAGTGACTGTCCTGTGCACATGGAATGAGCTGTGGACAGCTGGAAAGCCCTTACCCCGCAGCAAGCAGCTCCCAGAACCACACTGGTCATGTCCTGAAGTGGTGCCATAGTCTGAGCCTCCTCTGCAATGGTTCTTGTTTCTAAACAAAAGGAGACAACAGCAAACTCTGGATCATGTACAGTTCATGTAATAGACACTCAAGCTGACACCACAACACTGGAATTAAAGGTGTCTTTCATTTTGTTTGCCTTCCTTGTATTTACAGCTGCAGACATCAAAGGTTGACGCACTGCACAGACCAACAAGCACATTTAAGTACCAGGATTTGTTGGAACAGCTGCTGCCTGACCAGGAGAACCATCTTCCAGGGCAGGGCCATTGTCATTAACAATTCTGCAATTTATACGGATGGCAATAGAAGGAAACAAAAACAACTGTTGTTCAGGCACCAGCAATCCTCAGCTGGACAACCTGTCTCTCTCCAGGAGTTGTATATAGCCTGCTCTAGTTTAGGGAAGGATGGAAAAATGGAAGAGGAGAGGTGGAAAGCAGCTATCTGAGTAGGAGTCCAAACTGCATTGGTATTGATGGATTATAGGCTACACTAAATTCCCGTTTGATGGATTTAGTAACTAATGTAATAGTTGCTAAACAAATGCATGTTGCAATGGTTTGGCCAATTCTGCTGGCTGCAGACACAGTCAGAGCACCTGGCCCATCCTCAGGGAGAGCTGAGCAAAGGTGATCACCAAGGCAGACCTGCTTTGAGCGCCCAGAATCCCACCTCTGCCACAACCACCCAGAAGACATGGGCTATTTCCTCAGAGCACCAGTACCTAAGTAGGCTCTTTTCTAGCAGACATTTGAAGCTAGAGCTAACCTTTGCTTGCTTTTAAATAACAGGTGACAAACTGGGTCAGGATTTGTCTGTAGTGGTGTGTGAGCTGACGTGCTTGCTATGAGTCAAGAGGGCTATGACAGATTTGGGATTTGACACCACATGGTCTGAGCACCTTCACCACAGCGTGTATCTCTGCGTGCAGTGTAGTAGCTACGCTGTGACTTCTCACCAGGAGATTAATTCCTTGTGTGGATTGTAGAAGCAGAGGATTTCCCTTTAAGAATTGCTTTCTGATCTTCATCTTTACACCTTTCTAGCTTTTGTTTCTCTTCCCATATTGGTATTTATAGTTTCTAATTCTCTAGACACTTCTATTTCCATGCAAAGACAAACTCTTCCTAATAAGTATATTTTGTATCCTCTTTGTCTGAAGTTTTTTACACTGTGCTGCATTACTAACATGGAAATAAAATAACCAGAAAAGCATTAGTATTTTTAATCATACAGACAACTCTGGAATTGCTTCAGATGTTCTATTATTTACATCTATAGATTCTGAACAACTTAGGACTCCTACCCAGGCTTTTGAGACAAAAGAAGTTGCAGCTCATTCACCCATTTGTCAGTTTGGGATGGATATAGGAGAGATGCCCTATCTATAGGTAACACAGATGTAAGTAGGTCTGTGGAAGTAAAACTGTGGATATAATTCTAATTTTAGATATGAAGCAGCCAATACACAAGATATGTGCCCTTCCTACTCCACAGTCATTTTCCTTCCAGATTCCTCTCTGTATCTAACCCATCTGAAAATTTGGTGAGGAAGATGTATATTCTTTTAACCCTACATTTTCTTCCCTTCTCATTTACCTAAGCACACAGGGAGTTCTATTTTTTTCCTTTTTTTCAATACATATGTGCCTAAATCCAGCCATGTCAGGTTGTGTAGTTGTTGGGCATAGTTACAGTGAATTTTCATTTCTGCCCAGGGCTTGGTGTTCATAAATCCTTTGATTTTTAGTTCAACTCCCTGCCTCAAATTTTCACATTCCCCCCCAACCTCTTTATGGGAGGAGACAGAGCACCTCCAAGCAATTAGCCATTGGAAATAATAACAGGATTAAGGATGGGAAAGCTGGTTAAAATGGAGGGATGAGCTGGCTGCTTCCATGTGGAGCCCATTCAGCAAAGTCAATACCTATGCATGTTGTGCCCTGCTGTCTGCGCTCCAAACGCAGGAACACGGGGTCAGAGTTAGATACAAAGTCAGAAGTGAGCCACAGAAAGGGAATGGGAAGGAAAAAGAAAAATGCTCACTGAATGTGGGGAGCTGCTTCTTAGGTTTCCTCCTGAGATCTGTAAAGTTAGAGATAGCACAGTAAAAATCTGTTCCCCAGCAATACTCACATTTTTAATGTTAACAAAAGTCAAAGGGATATCTCAGACCTGAAGTCGATTTTCAATTGGACAGTAGTTTGGTGTTCAGTGTTTTTTTAATCCTGAAAGAAAAAATAAAACGGATGAGGTGGAAAATGTGGAAGCTTTTCTCAAAGTATAGCAAGTTACACAAATATTGTTGTCTGTTCTGTACAGAAGGAAGCAAATTGTGATGTGACTGACATCATGTTGACAAAATAAATTTAAATTAGCTGGGCATTAGATCCCCCATTCTGCCACATGGGAATCCACTCCTACTCCTCACATTAGAGGAATTATTTTCTAGCTACTCATAAAAGGTGCAGCAGATGCAGAGAATTATTTCAATGCCACTTTATCATGTAACCCATGGTGACAGTGGGCTGTGCTCTGACAAGATGCAGCTTGCAATACACAAATGTGAAACATTGCAGGAGAAAGAATGAAAACCTGAATGTACATGATGCTTTTTACTTAAAATTGGGTATTTCTTCCCTTTTTTTTTTTCCTCTGAGACTCCTTCTGGAGAACTGTAAATTAAAAACTTCAGGTGCATCAGGAGAGTAGTGTAGCATGCAAAGTTTAGTCACTGACTCAGTGAAACAAAGGAATAGCCTATGCTTTTAGTTTTTCTGTCTCGCTTGTAGGTGTATTCTCTGTTGGTTAAATAATGGCAAGTGTGAATATTTCTACTCTTACGCTGAAATTTTAGATAACTTTTTAAGAGAGGAAATCTACTACCTGTATAGAAATAATAATTATTATTATTTCTTCTTTGATGACTGCTGATTGGTCCATCTCTCAGGAGTGTAGAGAGATTTTTTGGTTTCCTTTGAAATAAGTTTCCCAAGTCTCATGAGAGCAGAGTCTCTGAATATACTAAAATTTGGGAGGGAGGAAAAAAAACAACAAACAAAAACCCCAAACAAACAAACACCAAAAAGGAAAGAACTAACAGAGAATGACTGCTGAAGCAAAAGAGAAAAGAATGAAACCCACTGCATATATAAAAAATGTAATTTTTTCCATTACCAGGAAAACATTAGCAGTATTTTAAATGCTATGGATTTCATAATTAGTGGTGTTCATAAGCATAGCAATATTCATTTTCTGCAAAAACCTGAACTTAGACAATGATGAAATGCTGAAAACATTTTAAGAAAGAATGAGATCAATAGAGTGAAAGCCAAATGCATTTGGAGGAATGGCATTACTCAATGATGTGGAGCCTGAATGTTAGTGGAGAACTCCCATTATTGCAACTGTTCACTCACATGTTCACTTCATTAACTCTATTGAACACCCAGAAATCATACTGCCATGGGAGAAGTACCTGACTTAAGTATTAATACCTATCAATTTTACAGGTTAAACATGAAATTTCTTATCCCTCTCCATACTGGGACCACAGGTATACCACACACTGTTCAGTGCCACTCCACTTAAAAACATGTTAACCATTATTTTTAGACTTATATTAGTTTATATTATGTTTATTATTTCAAAGGAGAATAAATTCTTAACTGACACCAGAATTGCAAAGAAAAGGAGGAGTCAGCACCATAGTTTGACTGTGCTTTCCATGTGCATTAGTCAAGAACCACAGAACTCTTGATTATTTTGTGTGCATCACAGACATGCTCTGAAAGAATAGAAATCCCAGATTCCTGAAGTTTGCCTGAGCTATATGGAATCCAGGATTAATTTTCTGCTGTGACCTTCTCCCATTTCTCACAGCTAAATGCCTTAGCTCAAAACATCATGAGTGCTTTAGGAGGCACCAGCCAACTTCTGAAACCTGTCTTGAGAATGCTTTCCCAGAAGAAGACTACCCAAACTTTCAGTTTCAGGAAGGGCTTACATTTCCAGATATTTTACTTTTAACAAATCAGAGTTGTCCCTTTTTAAGAAAACTAACAACTCAAAAGAAAAATTTCTGAAGCAGCTCTAATTCCTTCACAACATAACTCACAGCCTAAATGGGCAAGACCAATGAAGAATAGTAGAAAGAAATAATTATTCCTTGAGAGGAGGGAAACAGAGAGATAAAGTGGCTTGCCCAGTATAAATCTTTTGGGTAATCACCTAATCAGCACCTTATTCAGAAGGCCATTTTAGCTTTTTAAAATGCATTCCTCTTACTTTCTGTCCAATGTAACAAACACCAGACAGCTGCTTGTTTTCTCATAAGCCTGAATCTTTAATTGTTCTTCTCATCTGGTTTAAACAGCAGAGTATGATTTTCTTGTGATAGAGTTCTGGAATCACAATGTATAAATCTGTTTGTGATTTGTAAATGTCAGTACATAAGGTACTTGGGCATTTGATTACTGACTGCCTCAAGCATATAAACTAGCTTATTAAAGCCTTAGCATTCTTGTCAGAATTAACTTGTCTTAATGCTTCTGAAAACATCTCTCCCATGCAGAATTAATTTCCTTCAAGTTTTTTAAAATATTCTTTCATTTAAGCTACTCCACTTGTCATTGTAAATGGCAGAATTTGTTTCAAAAAGACCCAGTTGACAAAAAACTCACAGGGTCACATGCTCAAAGCATTTAATTCCCTTAAATTTGAGGGACAAATATGAAACAAGTAGTATAAAAGTCTTCAAAGAAGTCAAGTCATCCACCAGCATTGCACACAACTCTCACATCTGTGAATATAAATAGGTATTCAGGCCAAAGCTGTGAAGTAAAAATAAAGCTCCTTCCTTCCCACCCGATAAAATTTCGAATACTCACAAAAGCATAACAAACAAATATCATCTAATCCCTGGTGGTAAAAGAACTGCTCTTTCCTCAGTTATCCATCTCTCACTCCTCTGGTTGTTTGATGGAGTCCTCTGTCATCCTTCTTACTCAGACTCTTCTCGGTGGAATTCACCTTTGCCTTTTTGCTGCTATCACTGAGTGGCTTCTCTGGCAAATCTCTTTTTGATCCAGTAAAGACAAAAGATAAATGCCATCTGCAGCTCCACAAGCTTGTAATTTGAAGCAACCTCCATGTACCTTTTTTTACTTTCTCTCTATTCAAAAACTGGCACTTCAGTCACCCTGCACTGCCAGAGAGATGCAGGGCAGCACAAGCTTCAGTGCCTCCACTGCACACAGGTACAAACCCAGAGGGACAGATAAAGCACCTTCCCTATTTAGACCTTCTTCACTCCATCTATTCCAGTCTATTCTGTCCTTACATTGCTTAAAGATATACACTGTAAAGTTACATAGTGCAATTTAACTAATACACAGGTATGTAGTATATTTTTAAACAGAAGGCTTGATTTCTCTTTTTCTTGTCTAATCAGGACTACTTTTGCATATTAGAGCTTATTCCTCTTTTCCTCAGAACTAATTCAGTAGTAGAAAGATTAAACACTAATTAATGAAGGTGAAAACCTACTTTGAACCTAAATTATGTACTGTATCCAGTAAGGCCTTCACTCTTGGATGAATGCAAAAATATTATACACAAAATTGTATTACAAAGCTGAAAACAACCCCCAACCCTATAACACCCAGGAAATTACTTATTCTTTTATTTTGTGGTTTGGGTTTTCTCTTTTTCCTGAATTTTAATTTTGAGCCACAGCAAGGCAACTGCATTTTTCATCTAACTTAGAACTGGCAGGATGACACACTTACAGATAAACCTGCCTACTGAACATTTATGTTAAAGGTTCATTTTTTTTTCCAAATGAAAGTGAGGGATAGCTAATGATGCAACAAAGTTTTAACCAATTGTCTAAAATTCTGCAGCTTCTGGGAGCCTCACTGGATCCCAGAAGACAATAGTAACAGTCCCTTATATTCACTTTCAATTAAATGGAAAAGCCATAGGAATCCTACTGTTCTGCCATGGGATGGTGGAAGGTTTCCATGGTCAGTGCAGTATCTAATTAGTGAAAACCATTACTTGGGAGTACATTGCCAGCACCCTGCAAGGGGAATTAGATGTTCACAGCTGCCTATGCCTATGCTAATTTTTCACAAGCCGCATAGAAAGTTTACTCCACTGAGGCTCGAGACTGAACAATGAACAAGAGTGAATTTACATGTGCACATTTTTATTCTGTTTTTCTGATGAAATTAGAAGTAGGAAATGCAGTGTGTTGCAATATTAAAGGACAAATCTATGTATATGTGTAACTGGCTTACAGAAGTGTATAAACCCTTTGAAAACAAACCACAGTAGCATTAAAGCAATAGCTAAGGATTCAAAAGGTCTATCCAGAGATGTAATGGATTTTCCGCAGAAGTCTGAGGAATTAAATATCTGCTTCAGCTAGGTTTGATTTTTGCCACTTTAAGTGCCTCAGGTCTGCTTCCACTGTGGCATCCTTGGTCTCCAGGGCCTGCTGAGCACCACAGTACCTCCATGGCTGTGATGGGATCTTCCCAGGCAGAGACAAAACATTCACACCTACCAGTGATGTCCATCCATTGCGACCTCTGCACACTCCCACATAGAACTGTATTATCTCCCTTCCTTGGTTGTCACAGCAAATGGCACAAGCTCAATTTGGACAAATTAAGTAGAAGGAGGGAGTGGGAAGCTGAGCTGTGAATCAGAGGAGCCTGCTCTGAAAATAAATATTGAAGCATTGCAAAGCCAGCTGGTAAAACAGTGATATTGCAGTTCCCTCACAGACACAGTCAGTGCATGCTAAGGCCAAGTTGTGCTTACCCCTTCAAATAAGGATCTGCTGCAAGTTCCCAAACGAGGTACATAAATTATACAAAAGTTTCAAAAATAAAGAATGCTATCTCCAATTTACTGCTTGCACTCCTGAGGCATGAGCACAGAGAACCACATATTATGTAGTTGGTTGTATGCTCACTCTCCCACATGGAAAAGGAAAGGACAAGCATTAACTGCCACAGAGATTTGGATTCAGTTCTAGTCTGTGGACAGGTTTTCTTGCACCTAAACGGAATACTGAATTCCTGTACAAGAAAAGGACAAGGGCTGAGCTTCTGTAGTCTAGATGCTTTTGATAATGCAAAACTGGCTGACTGGGTCCAGCAGTCTTGCTCTATTTGCAAGGAAGTGTTGATTGTTTTGCTTCCCTTTTTTCGTTCTCAAGCTGGAACAGCCCTAGGAAAAACCAGGCTAAGGTGAAATTATCACATAAATTTTTTTTCTCTGGAATTCAGAAAGATTATTAAAAAAAATTTCAGGTGTTTTGCTTGTCTGAAAAGTAAATAAATGTGATTGAAAGCAAAGAAACACATACTTTCACAATTAATTACTATTCGTGCAATACCTACTTATGACACTATTGTCTTTAGGAAATTCAATTAATTGTTCAGCCTCACCAGTGAAATTCTACACTTGTGCATCCTGTGATTATAGTAATTTTGAATTAAGGACCTACTGATTCCTGATTATTAACAGTTTAATAGTTATGTGATTAGCATTTTCAATTAAGGAATACAATTCATGAAGCTTATTAAGGCAGCAGCACTCTTCCTTGGGCATGGGCTGTATTTACAAGTGTGAGTTATCACCTGCAACATTGCAGGAGGAATTAAACATTAAGGAATTAGCCCCATATTGGTGATTTAAACCATACACAGGACTTTTAAAATTGCCCCAGATTTATAATATATGAATCCCTAGTTCTTACAGGATGATGCACATTAAGCACAAAAAAAGCTATAGACACAGCAGCTCAAAGAAAGGACTCATAACATGAACATCATTGCTTAGAGAAATTTTAAATCCCTTAAAATCCAAATAGCCTCAGGGGGTTGGATCCAGTCTGCTTGTTGTATTATGGAAAACCTACAGTATCCTGTTTCATGTTACATATTCTTTTCATTAAGGGATAACATACACTGTGTCTCCAACAATAAATGTGGGGAATTCATCCTTACTTCCTACAAGGTTGAATGATTGTAACATCTCTCTAAACATCAGACAGTATAATTCTCAAGAGTGATAATCTCTTATTTCAACACTGAGGACTCAGTTTCTAGGACTTCACAAATCTGTCATCCCTAATGCATGTACGATCAGTTTATATAATTTCTTACTACTCTCATACCATGTCAAAGCAAAGATTTTTGTGACATGTATGCCATGAACTTCCACTGGGTATGGAAAGATAATTTGATGATCTCAATCAGCCATTTTTATGGACAGACAAAACCAGGCAAATAAATACTAGCTCAGCTTCCTACACTAGACAGAGGCTGGTGACTAGAACATATGCTGCATAAAAAAACCCCTGTAGTACTTTCAAAGAGGATGTCTAATCAAATAAAGCTTATTAGAGGCTAAGTACTTACTTTAGACTTCATCAGTGATCTTTCTGTGTTTACATCAGACTTTACTTACCCCTTATTTGCACTAATAGAGCCATACAGGTGAGGTTCATTCACATTAAAAGATCATTTCAACATAAATACTAGGAATATTCACAGAGATATTGATCTTTGATTTAGCCCTGCCCCCATGTGGTGTTTTACATAGTACCACTGCCAAATACTTAGTAAATTCAAGACATTTCTTGCCACCTTCTAGTCTTAATTTTAGTTTACTCCATCCATTTGTTCTACAGTTTCATCTTGATACACCCACCATCTTCACTCCTTCCCTTTTCTCATTCTGTTTCAAGGCTTTCTAGGTAGATCCACAGAAATCTTTCCATGGTTTGTCTATGGTGTATGACCAAGTCACTGCATTTTGACTAGACTAGTGTTTGTTTGAGAAGTGTTGTCTGAGCACTATAGCTCTGAGGAAATTAAAATTCACAGTTATTACAGTAGACTGGAAAAAGAAGTGTGACAAATTCTCAGACGTGTGAGAGCTCTGCTCTGAGGAATCTCGTTCCTCCCTTGTGTATGAACAGGTAGAGCAACATGTAGATGAGTAGTGCAAATAAACACCATTTGTCTGTCTTACATTTGAGCATACAGACACCTCCACCAATGAAATCCCCAGCAATTTACAGTGAAACAGATCAATTATTGAAACATGTAAAAAAAAAACCAAATTTTTTTTTGTATTTGGAACTCATGGCTAGACTATGCCAAGGTTGCTCTTGGAGTGGAATTTATAGACCCTGAATCAGAACCTTCAAGTTACAAGTGGACAATTTCAGAAGACATGAAAGGCAAAAAGGAAAAGGAAGCATTGTTAATTGTTAGCAAAATCTTCTTTTGCCCCCATATTATCCACCTTCCAGCAACAAGTGAACTGGTTTTGTGAACTTCATTTTTTCAGAGAATTTTTTTTTTATCTTTGCAGAATCGATGACTGGTTAGACCGAAATTTAACAAAGGGTTCTGCTAATATACCCTAGTTGTGTTCTTCATAAACTCATCTGGCAAAAACACTGTATGATCTTCCTTACTCAGCTCCAATTCAGTGACACTCCTGGAGTTCAGTACAGTTCCCCTACTTTCAAAGACTACTTTCAGACTTCTCTAACCCATTTTAAAGGGGTTTGGTATCATCTCTGGAGACACCATTCTTGCTATATCCCAGTCATATATCGACTGTATCTCTGAATAACGGTAAAATATGCTCATCAAAGCAATTGCTTGGAAAATGCAGAGCCTTTTTCCAGACATCTACCTGCAATTCATATTCCTGCCTTCTGACTTGTCCTCTTGACATCAGCCCTAAAACTAAAAATCTAGAAGTGAAAATGCTGCCTCTGAAGCTGACCAGTCTCCTAATCTGAGGTCAATCTTTCCTTTTTTCTAGCAACACACCCCTTCTTCCTGACACCTCTGTAGTCCCATGTCCACAGATCTCTTCGCTGGATGGATTCCACCTTTCTTGATTTTACTTTGTATCTTTGTAGAAAGTTTCTGCTCTCAAACCTGTGCTCCAGCTACTTCACACTGCTTTATCTCCAGTGGGCCCTTACAGTCAAGGATCCATGGATATGGTTCTCTTCAGGGCCTATTTCGTCAGGAACATGAAGTGATGGCTTGAAACAAGCAAAATAGAATATTTTCCCATATAAAATACAGTATATTCCATTTCCCCAGACTATGTAATGCCCTATGTAACCCTAGTACCTGTCAGAAATAGTTATAAATAAGTTCTTATGACTACAGATACCGACTTCTGGGGAGAAACTACTTAATCATGAGCTAATGGCTTTCTTACAGTCAGTTATTCCAGTGCCAGAGTCTGCTGGCTCAAGTTGCCCTATATGCCCTTGTGTTAATTACTTTGACTAACTACAGAAGCTACTTATTAAATTTACTGATCGCCCTGTCTATAAACCAATATTTTCCAATTCTTCTGCGTCCATAACCAGAGTACTGCTCTCCTTAGCACTGATAATTTTTCATTGGCCTATATTTCTTTTGTTCAAATTCAGTGAAATTTCCCTCTGTTTACAGGACCAGCACAGCACATTAAGATTCAGTGATTAAGTTGTGCACATATTTTGTTATAACCCTCTCCAAGGGACATTTTTTCTTCCAACTCCAAGGTTTTAAAATTTGGCAATCAGTAAAATAGATAAATATTATATACCTTTGATATTAAGATATATAGGACCTTATTCCATTTACAACTTCAGTGCCACTGAACTATTCCTGCAATTTGCAGAGACACTGTCACAGTTCAGGCATTATTAGCAGTGCCATTTCCAATTTCTTTCAAGAACAAGTTAATGTCATTATCATCACTGTGCATCAGTACCCCCCTTGAGCTGTCAATTATGAGGAAAGAACACTAGTGAAGAAGTCAGACACATCCTCAGCATTACTAATTTTAATGCCAGTGTATCTATTAGTCTGCATATGTATGAGAAAATAAATTATTTCATCTGCTTCTTCTATATTATATTTTCCATCCTCTCCCATCACTAACTAATTTCTGAAATTCTTGCTTATTTTGGTCTTCCAAGACCACAAATTTAAATATCTTTGCTTAATGTGTCTTGAAACAGACCAAAATTGTCACCTTTCTGCTATGTGCATTAAACTTTGGTCTCTCAGGTCCAGAGCAGGTGACTGCCTTTCTTCACTTTTAATTAGTATAATTACTTATCTCTGTGCTTCACCAGCTACTTCTGGCAGAATGCAGAGCAGGCAGTGATACAGTATTTCTTCTACCGCTACAGGGTAACAATGGCAAGGCTTCCCATTTATTTGAGGCAATCTGAAATTGAACAGAGCTCTAATTTCTGGTGTCTCTAATGCATTATCTTCCATATGTGTAATTCCCTTTAGCTCTTCAGATACTCATCTTGAGTTGAGAGGTCGTGTGGTGGCAGAGCTGGGACTGCTCAGTCCAGGAGAATTAAGGGGTCATTAAACACCTTGGTACCAGGCTGAGGAGGGAACGCAGCTTAATTAGGATAAGGACTTAAGGCTTTCCAAGGTACAGTCACTTTCCCAGACTGTTTTACAGCATTTCAGTATTGCCTAGAATTCAAAGCAGATTTTTGCAGTTCAATCCCTGCCCCATGCAATGTGCCACATGCTTGGCAAAGGAACTTTCAGAAGGCAGCACCTAAGATGACAGAAAATTTCCATTGTCAAGTGGGAGATTCTTAAGAGTCATTTGCCTTTATTTGGAGTAAGGAATATAAGGAAGAGGCATAAAATGAGACCTTTCTCTGTATGATAAAAATCACAACACTCTTTAAAAAGTTGTAGTGTTATTTATATTGAAAATATTTATAATGTGTTCCAAACACAGGAGCCATTGTAGCAGAGTAAAACCAAAGAGCAATTTTCTACATTGCAGTTTTGTCACTGAGCTGCTATTTTACCAGGCACTGGAATTTGATAGTTATCATGTATCATCATGCAGCATAGAATTCTGTGAGTCCATGCAGTTCTGGAAATAAGCCAAGCAATATAATGAGAGATTTGGACATGAGTCAGGGATAAATGATCTGTAATCTGAAAGAAAAAGAGAAAGAAAGTGAGAAAGATGGAGAGAGGGAAGGAAAGGGAGAAGAGGAAGAGGAGAAAAGAAAAGAAAAAGAAAAAAGAAAAGAAAAGAAAAGAAAAGACAAGAAAAGAAAAGAAAAGAAAAGAAAAGAAAAGACAAGAAAAGAACAGACAAGAAAAG
>JAWWLZ010000177.1:8021588-8049274 GCA_035041345.1 Poliocrania exsul
AAGACAAGTAGTGATAGGTACAGTTACTCTAGGGAGGTTCCAGTTACACACAAGAAGAAAAATTTTCACAATGAGAATAATAATTCATTGGAATAATTTCCCCATGAGAGTGGTAGATTCCTCAAAATTGGACACTTTTAAGATTTGGCTGGACACAGTGCTGGGCCATCTTGTCTAGACCGTGCTTTTGCCAAGAAATGTTGGACCAGATGTTCCTCGAGGTCCCCTTTCAACGTGATATTCCACAAATCCATGATAAACTGAGCATAACAGTACATGCCCAATTAGGCAAATATTACCCAGGACAAGACAATTGGATACAGGTAAGTATATGTGACTCTAAAATTCATAAAAATACCTTGATTACCTTAATTCATATGGCAACAAACTAGATTGTATAGCACAGCTAGCTACACACACATCTGATAACATCTTAAGGAATGGTATTAAAGGAAATCATAAAATAGGTTTAAGAAGAAAAACATGAGAGCATCCATGCAGGGAGAAATTAAGGGGTCAGGAACTGTATTATGGGTCCCTCCACTACAAGATGCTGAACGGATAAAGAAGAAACTATTGTTGCTTTATTGCCACATTCCATGCAGACATCCATGCAAAGACAGCCACAGGTTTATTGATTTCAGTAGTCACAGGATAGGTTAAGATAGTGGAGAAAACAGTTTTAGAAAGACAGAAGAAATGGGTCCAGTGGAAAAAACAGTTGAAACATCATCCTCTGGTTTTGCTCAGCTACAGCTGCCCTTTGTTTTAGTTGGATCGCATGGTGTATGTAAAGTATTGACATACAGAAGGAGAAGGCAGCTACTGTGGAAGACCTCACCCTGTAAGATTGTGTTAATATATAATCAAGGAATGAAACATGAAGATACCCACTAACAAAATAACAGCAGTAAATAAGAACACAAAAAACTGTAATAGTGCAAGAAAATAAGAAAAAATACAGAAGGAAGAATATAGGCATATTAATTCATGCCTGGCCTGTAACAAACAGAACGAACCCCATCTAAAAAGTTTAACTTCAATGGGAAAAAAACCAAAGTCAGGCAACTTTAAATAAAAATTTAAAAAAAAGAAGAACTGAAAAAGAAATGGCAATTTCACCTTCAGATAAAAGCTGCGAAGGGAAAGAGAAACTACAGAATGTAAAAGGGCATTTTCTTTAAAAAATACTTTACATATTTCAATTCTCGTATTTCCCTTGGGGTTTGCATATTTCAGTCACATAGTTATCCAATTAAAATGAAAACTCTGCATTATCCTTTAGGCGAGGACAGCTGCCAGCTGCTAAGTTTTATAAAGTCTTTAATCTTGTCCATAAATATTTAACAAGAATTGGATGGTACACAAGCCAAAGGAAAGTAAGAAATCAAAGGCATGAGCTCTGCAATAACCTCTGTATTGTCTGAATGGAGATGAACTACTTGAAGAAAATTATGACTTTTCTCTTTTTATATTAAAATTATTATTAAAATGTATTCAGGCAACTTTTCTGATCATTTTCCCATTTTCTTCTCCTCATGTAATGTAGAGACGGGAAACGAAGAACTAAACATTTCAAAACTGAGATAAATCTCTCTTTTCCAAACTGAGTTTACAGTGCAGCAAAGTACCAGTCTTTGCCATTTTATAAGCTATATATGTTAATTAGTTTTTTCTCCAGAACAGCCTTCAATAAAGGGTTGCATCTTTTCATGATACACTGATAAATAGAGAGGCTCTGTGTGCAATATCTGCAGGCATAAATATGCTTAGGGGGTGCAATAAGTCTGCAGGCACAGCCCGCATCAGGTCTTTGCAACATCAGCATCAGCACAGCCTTGCCCATGAGATGTTGTCCAAACCCCAGGGCAGCAGCAGCACAAACAGCCTTCTCTTTCAGAGTGACAGCAGTTTGACAGCCAAGCTGGCAGCCTAAGTCACACCCAGGAGCAAGGAGGAGTCCCATGATCCGCTGTGTTTCCAGAGATTATGTGCACAGCAACCTACGTGGGAGGAGGGAGCCTTCAAAGGCACATGTTTGAGGCAAACAACGATGCAAGAGCCCCATGTCAAACCAGGGAAAATCAGCACCTCCTGCTTGGACACAGGATATTCCAACTGAGGAACTTGTACACTTAAGTTTTTTAGGCTACATACCTTACAAAGCCCCATTTTGTAAAAAGGAGAGGAATAGTCATGTTGGCTACAAGGCAATGGTACCCAATCCTCCCTGCCAGACTCAGGCCTCCAATCCCAGTGTTCTGCTTACCTTGCCCTGCAGCAGGACATTCATGGCAAACTCACAGCAGGGTTTCAGCATGTCAAACAGCAGCATTCCAGCACCATCACCTCTTGGGCTCAAGAGAATAAGCACAATGACAAGTGCCACATGTCACCCTTGCACGACCAAGCTCAGGTTTTCTGATACCTCTGCTGACCACCAAAACTCATCTCCATAGCCTGGACTACAAACTCCCCAGTACCTTGCACCCATGGGCCTATGGACTCCAGACAACATAAGGAACAAACAAGAAACAGCACTTTCCCAGTCCTCTATATCAATGATGGACAATCTGTGCTCAAAATGGAGAATAACATCTGTTTCACATCTGCAGATCTCTTTTTTCCTAAATGTTTGCAAAATGTTTGGTGCCTAAGGGATTTTAGCCCAGTTTCACCTTCACCTCAAGGAATTATCACAGTTTTTGTTTCGATTAAAAATATACCGATAAGTATAGTCAAACTGAGATAAAGTCCTTTAGCACAGCATTAAAAAAAATAATTAACATAACCTTTGATTTCTTGCCCTTTGATTGCCAGTAGAAACACAGAATTGAGAGACAGCATAGTGAGCAGTTTCACTCCAATAGAAAATACACAATGGCAAGCCCTGTTTTTACTCCTATTGGTTTGACAGTAGCTCTTTAAACATCATACTATTTCAATGGGCAGAATATTGAAAACTAAGCAAAAGCTCTCCAAGCACAAGCTACTGAAGAAGAGGATCAGCCACATGACCTAATGACTCCATCTCTGTGACAAAAGCAGGTATCTTTGTCAGCTGTACCCAGCTCAGGTGAGTCAGATGGTCTTAAACTGATTGGTTTTTACTAAGGCAGCTGCAGCAGAAATATTAAAAAAAAATCATTTTAAGTTCCAGTAAGACTGCATCATTTATAACAACATAAAATAACTATCTGTGTCAGAATGTCACCCTTGATGTAAACAGACAGATATTGGAACTGCACTCAGTAAACTAAAGTTGCATATGCTATAAATTGGTATAAGGCACTCCCTGGTGCATTGGAGCAAAGAACCCGCTAAAAGTTAATCCTGCTGCTTTCTGAATCAATAGAAATATTCTCCTCAATTTAACAGGATAGGATGAAAACACTAGAATCAGCTTCACAGAAGTGGCAGAGTGAATTGTGAGGGATGCTGAAGATAAAATCATACCAAAGGGCTCATTGCCAGGATCTTTGTGAGTGACAAGCATTTTTCAGAACTTTGCATTTTCAGTTTTAATCTGAAACCTGAAAATAAAAAAGCCTGACTTTTCAAAATAAGATCTTTGGCCATATTGTTTAGATGGGAGATTGGGGAAAGACAGGCGAAAGAAAAGGATTCTTGTGAGATTTCTGGTAATTAAAACCTTGACATATTCAGAATCAGTAATCATTAATGAAAAATATGACTCATTCTCCCATCTCTGTCACTGATGAGTCAAGAAAGCTTGGAAAATTATGGTAGGAAGTACAGGTGACTGCAAGTCCCACTGAAGTTAATGAAAGCTGCAGGGACTAAGCACACTGGGAAAAGCCAAGTTATTAATATCCCTGCACCAAAATTTCACATAATTCTGAGGCAGCACTGACTTATCTCCTTCAAGTAATCAAAATAAGGACTTCAACATATATCCATGAAAAAAAATTGTTCTATTCATCACAGCACATCCCACCCAAATTTGTGTTTAAAATGCTACTTGAACTTTTGAGTCCTTCACAGGACTGTGAATAATTGAACAAAGGAATTCACTGCTATGGTCAAGGTGAGTAGAACTTGATAAATATTTTCATGGAAGAATTTATCCTCATAAGAAAATTTCATAGCACAGATTCATCTCTGACATGTATTAATTATAGATGAGGGAGCTCAATGCGAAGATAAGCTAGGCTGGATAGGTACTATGAGAGACTCAGAGAACTTGCACTTAGCCTATTGAGCAAACCCTCTTTTGTCAAAGCAGGGCTCCTCAGGCTCACAAGCCCTTAGGGCAGAGCTAATTGTACAGTTCAAAAAGAGCAACAAGAATTGATGAGCTTGACAATTCCTCTAGTGGAGAAAACAATCCATGGGGTACTAGTGGAAGGCTGAGCATAATCAACCTGAGAGGTGAGATGTGTCAAAACTGAGAAAGGCCATACAGCAAGTGGTGACATCTGGGTGAGAAGAGCTGGAGTAAGGAGGATGCAGTCACATCCTTTGTAATGAGGAACACAGGTAAGCAGTAAGTTATCTTTTTTTTTTCTTTTTTTGTACTCAATAGAACCTTAACTTTTCTTCAGGAAAAGCATAGTTTGTGTGCTGAAGGGCAGCATGACTGAGCATGACCTTTATCTACACTTCTACATCCAAATGTTCAGTCCTTGATCCTGAATTAGCTGCACAGAGTAATAAAATACTATTAGATGAGGCCATAGCTACTGCCAGAAATGCTATGAGTGGATGAAAACAAGCATTTCAGCTGTAGAGACTGCTAGGGACACAGAGCTGCTGCAAACTGAAGCATGTCCCACAACTGTTGTGGGACAGGGAGGAGATGGGGAGCACTTCACCTCCACAGGGTTAAAATGTTCAGCAAAGCAAGGAGAGACCGGCAGCAGAGAGAGCAGAGACTGGCTTTTGTGCATCCAGACAGCAAAGAGCCATCAGGAAGCTTTGCTGAGAGGAACTCCTATTTTGGATCATCAAGAAGCTTTGGTGAGAGGCACAGACAATAACAACCTCTCATTTTGGATCTCCCCAGGAGACAGTACATGTAAGATACAGTACAAGACATAAACAACTTGAAGTGCAGGACATATTGCAATTCTATTTTCACCTGATGCTACATTGGAAAAAATTGTGATTAAGCTAGTGGAAACTTCTAAAGCAGTATCAACTGCTTCTAACTGGTACTATTACTTTAACTGATTCCTTCAGCAAATAGCCAGCAATAGCCTTTATTTTCTAGGTTGCTTCCCCACAACAGTAATCGAATTCTTGTTAACAATTTTCAGTCATGGAGGAAATCTGAACAAACTAATCTCCGATAAAGCACCTCTGCTCACAGCTGTGCAAGCTGAAGTATTTCTGAGAGATAGATGTATTAAGCCTTGAAATTCTCCCATTTACTATCCTCATGCCAATGAGAAAATGGAACATTTTAATTGAGTTTTGAAAGACTGTTTGCAAACTGCTGACCTAGAAGGAAAGCCCTGCAAATCATTTGCCATAGATTTCTTACATGACTAGTGAGAAACCTGTCATGAAGCAAAAAAGCCACAGCCCTGACGAGTGATTAGTGCATAAAGATCAAGGTAAATGCTATTTTTCACAAGCCTCAGCCACAACTACACGAAGCTTTGATTCAGGAGAAGCTGCAGCATCATGCACACTACTTCAGCTTTCCTTTAAAAGGGAAAAACCATGGAAATATAAACAGATACATATGATCTTGTTTAGTGCTTCCCTCTCAGCAGAGTATGCAGGTAGAAATTCAAGTTGCTCAAACAATCACCTACCTGTTCTCTAATTTGGGGGAAGTCTACTCAAGTTATCATAAAACTTAGGTATATGGTGGATAAGCTTCTCTCACTCTGGTAAGAATTGGTTCAGCATAATTCAACTGACTTGAGCAGACCAGCACAGCACACCACACCACCATTAGGCAGCAGATGTACATCTGCTCTAATGTGAACTTTTTGTAATACGTGATTCAGGTTTGATTCTAAAACTGGTTTTCTGGTAACAAAATATGCTGCTAAGGTCAGAGATGCTTACTGCTGCAGAGGAACACACACCACAGTTGCCAGTAAGGAAAAACATGGAATGATACAAGCCGTACTCTTGAACTACCAGACCAGCAGAATACATTTTGGGTTATCTTGACAGGCTGGATTGCAATACTTGATACTTTAAGCAGAGTGTACTTGTGACAAAGAGTGATGTTTTCCCTTTTCTCAGCCCTAATGGGACAGGACACCTCTGTGTCCCACTCTGGGTTCTCCAGGTCAAGACAGACATGCACATATAGTATTCTGGCAAATCATTACAAAGATTACTGAAGGCTTTCAGTGTACAAATAGCAGCTGAGAGAACAGGGGCTGTTCAGGCTGGAGAAGGCAAAGCTGAAGGTGGTCTTATCAGTGCATAAAAATACCTGATGGGAGAAGTAAAGAAAATGGACCCAGACTCTTCTCAGTGGTTTCCAATGGCCACACAAGAGGCAATGGCCACAAACTGAGAAGGTTTTCACTGGGAGGGTTCTCATGCTCTGGAAGGGTGTTCCAGAGAGGTCATAGAAATCCATCCTTGAAGCTATTCTAGACCTGACTGGACAGGATCCTGAGCAATCTGCTTTAGCTGACTCTACTCTCAGAAGGGCTGTGGTACTCGATTATTTCCTGACTTGTTTTCCAACATCAACCATTCTGGGATTATGTGGATTTCCCATTTTGTTTAATTGTTTACATATCTTTCAGTGAGGTAATTCAACAAAATTGTGAGATGTCTATTATTTTATTTAAGAAATGTATGTGTGCCACTAGGGAGGACACGTTTGATGCTGTGTTTGACGGCTGCAGTCAGGGAAACGGCTTTAAAGTATACTTTATATTGTCGTGCATTAGTGTGACTGCTCCTACTGTTTAGGGACTACTATTAGACAAAAATATCTGAAGGAATAGATGCCATTGCTCTTTCCAAAGAAATGCATCTATGAAAGAGTCCAGCCTCTTTGGCAATGCAAAAAGAAATTGTAACTCATATTTTAAAGCTTCCATAATTAAAAGATACCAGCACTTACTTGGTATTGATTATACTTACAATTCCTAAGTCCTGAGACTTGTTTTGCAAAGCCAAGGATCATCTTTTTTTTCCCCTCCAATCCATACATATTTTTTATTGTAGAAGCAGTGTTTCACTTACAGGCACCCACTTGTAGTCCATTGCTGTTTAATAGCAACTACTGCCTCTCTGTTTTTTTCTCTTACCTTTAGTATAATCTCAACAGCAAGTCTATACTAATTAATCTCACTTAAATTTAGTGTATACGTGTCTAAAATAGCACAAACATTGAATTAAAAAATGTCACCCTCCATTCTGTTACTTCTCTGCCTTGGTTTCCTTTGTGAGTCTGTTTCTATCATCTGTAAACTTCTTTGGATCAAGAAGTATTTCAACTAAGGCACTCAAGTGGACAGAAACAGAAAATATGAACAGTAAATCCCTCTCACTGCATGCTGAAAGAAGGTCTTGGCTTCTCTCTGCATGTGCATCTTCAGAAAACAGATTGAGATGATTGAACACAGGAAGACTTTGCCTCTTTGAATAAACATGGTGAGGAGGGAATATCATCAGGTAAGACTTGAATAAATATATTTAGAAAACAAACTAAAATAAAATAAAGCCACATTTTTTTCTAAAAAATTCAGTATCATGACCAGCCTTCTCCATAGATATTCCTCCTGTCAGAAGTATTAAATGCTGCTATGGTGCCAGCTGGGATTGGACTTAGTATGGTCTCATCAACATTCAGCAGCACTATATCATACTGCAGCAGGGATAAGACAGAATGGGGGAGGGACAGGATTTACAAGGAAAAAAGGATTAAGACAAATACTACTTCTTAAATTACACAGTAGGTTTTCATGTTAATGGATATCCCCTTCCAGACTTCATGCTAAGTAAAGAAATTGGCATAGTATGTAGTGAAGACAGTAGCATGATTATTTTTGGTCGTTACACTTTAGCAGGAATTTTGGCAGCCTTATCCCTACAGATATGTAGCAAACCATTCACTCTGTAAACAAGCCTTCACTACAGCCAGAACAACATCTACTATTATTCTCTTCTCTCTCTCTGCTCCTGATACAACACCAGCTTAATTTGAACAAAGAATACATAGAGTACCCAAAGTCTTAATGACACCCCAGGTGCAGATCTAAGTTTGGTACTAATGGCCACAGAGTTGCTGTACACCTGTCACTGATCTCTGCTAGGAAGCACCTGTGGCCCCAGTGCAGCATTTTTTAAAAGTGTTTAGCATGCTTGTTATTAAAATTGTTCCCAAGTTCTACAAACATATAATTGTGTGTGAAAAGGCCACATTTGGTGGAAGTTTATGGATTTTTTAAATATATTTGCATTACGTATTTGTTGGAGGATTATATATATTTATTTTCACCCTTAAAGCCCTTCCTTTTCAACTGGGCCAAAAAAAATGGTAGTTTATGCCTTTAATGAAACACTAACACTTTCAAGCAAAAATCCACCTTGTTTAGCACACTGCCTGGACTCTTTCTATGCATAATCCCCTCATGGAACTGTCTCCCTGTCTTCTCATGGTCATCTGGCATTCACGTTATTTCAAGCCTTCCCAGTCCCATGATGACCAGCTGTGTTGGCTGCTGGGGTAGAATGCAGTCGCAATCCTAGTTTCATCTGCACAGACTCACACAAAATTCGATAGGTAACAGTACCATTTCTTTTTAAGGGTTTATGGCAAGTGCATGCGCTGCAGCAGAAAGCAGAGTGAGGGAACTGTATTGAAGATATGGGTATGGATAAAGTTCCAACTTGTAGTTTCACATTTTCACAGATGTTACTGTGAAAAGAATAATCACTTCCATTTAAGTCTCCTCTCTCACCAATATTGCTGGATATACCAAGAGACTTCACTTTAAGACTTTGTCACCTAGCAGTATATAAACAGATCTACACCTAGTTCTAATTCATTACTTCTACCTCTTTCAGAGACCCTACTTGAAATTTTATAATTCCATCAGTTTGCTGTAGATCTATTGGAAGGGACCATAGATTTCTGACTTCCATTTGTATTGAAAATCAATAACTACCAGGCATAAGACAAGAGATTTTTTATTAACATGGAAAGTCAGGAGCCCGTATATCTAGGTTATATTTCTGCATTGAGCCTAGGTGCCTGTGGCTCCAAGTATATCACTTCATATTTGTATATCTAGCTGCATTTGTAAAATGAAGTATTTAATTTGCAGAAGGCTTGCAAAGGTAAGGTATCATTTATAAATGACCTGAAGTCTTCAAGTGGATGAGCAGTCTGGTGTCACCAGACTAACGTTTAGATGTTTGGTAAACTCCATAGGAAACACGTGAAATGGGAGCTATTAGGAACAAAGTCTGGCATAAGGCAATTAGCCCAGTCCAGTTCAGTTGCTCTGATTCCCTTCCCTTTCTGCATGCTGAATAAGGTGAGTAGTCTGTAGAGAACTAAAGTGGGTTGTTATAATTTAAGGCTCTGGACAAGTAGTTAATGTTGCATGGACAACCATAAATCTGGCCATTTTCAGCCTCAGAAGACTTGATTTTGCAACCCAAGAAACTGTTTTAATGACCTGCATTGCTCCAAATAAAACGCAGACTGTTAATCTAAACAAGCACCACTTTGAAGTGGGAAGAAATGTAAATACCATAAAATCATATTTAATTTTTACCTTGTCCCAAGCTTACATACCCATAGCCAATTTGTTAGTCATTCTATAGATCCACCTGCTAATCCCACAGCCCCATGTTGTGGGGTTCTGGCTGATTTGCCTGTAGTTACTTCTGAATTCAATAGTTATCATTGAACTCTGAAAGACTCCCAGCCCACTGGTCAAACAAGCATTCGTCAAGGAGATAAAGTGGATTTAACAAGTCTTTTCCTCCCCCATATTCTGCCTTTGTGTCACTCTAGACTTTGCTTCTCTGCTAGAAACACCAATCCTGGCATCTACATCCTATACCACACCCCAGCCATTAGCACCTGGGAAAAGTCCCAGAGACTTCATTTAATTCTTATTTGAACTAAACCATTTCTTTCTGTGAGAGAACAGTCTTGCTATCCAGAAAAGCAGAGATCTAAACCTTATACTGGCTCTTTATTTCTTTGATGACACTTTCCTCCAGGGGAAAGGCTGTGTAGGCCAGGTGAGGTGCCCAGTTTCACCGGTGTAACACCCTCACTGTCAGTGTGTTTGCACAGCTGTGACTTAGCAAATGGGTCTAATGCTGAAGACAGACAAGGAAAGAAGTGTTTTTCTTTGTGGTATTGGCTGAGCAAACCTCACAGGCACTCTGCTAACACTGAAAAATCATTCAAAGTTGTCTCTTATGCTACTCAGTGAGTATTATTCTCTGGGTGCAGCCTTGTTGAGAAGGAAGAGGCAATCCTTACACAGATACCTTTGATCTACAATGCATTTTAAGGTAGAGATATGTATGTGAAAATGAAAACACAGAGATGAGTCAGAGAAAAAAGCAATGCACCTTCTGCTAGAATGAAACCAGCAGTGGCAAAAAGCATAAGACTATGATGAAATACTTTCTTTTACAGCATGAATATCCAGCTTCAGCATATGCCCTTCACAAAGCCTTGGGGGCTGCCCCAGCCCTACTGAAATGAACAGCAGACTTACACACAGAATACTGCTAGTGGCAGCCTGACATGACTGCAGGTTTTTCATATATTTCTTGCAACAGACACACTATTTTGTACCTACTGACAATCAGCCACTGTCATTACCCAGGATGTGGGAGGTTGACTACTTCCCATTATAAATATAAAATACGTAGCACTAACTAGGCTGCGATCTGGCTGCTTTCACCCACCTGTTTATCCTTGTGGTGGTGCTGTATGACTGACAGCAGACAAACAACAGTGTAGGACCCTTCCTAAGAGTGATTTTTTGCCAGATCTCTTAATTAAAATGGTGCAGACTACATACGATCCACAAAAAAAATGTGTATAGGAATGCCCCCACAGCTCTCCACAGTGGGCTGTACCCAGCCTTGTCACTTGAATTCACTCTCAGATGTTAAAATAAGCATTTCAGCTTATTCTTAAGAGTCACAGCAATCAGACAGGTATCCCTCCTGAAGCAGCAGGAATGAGTGGCAGAAAGCCTTTTAACCTCTGTTATCATTATATATATTCTTTCTTGAGTTAAATGTAGAAACTGAAGAAATGCCTGGAAAAGTAGAGCTGCAATCTGAGAAGTCAGATTGACCTTTATTTCACACAGTTGTGTTCCCAGTCCAGTCCAGCCTCATCTCCCCAGAAATGTCATCCCAGTGTCAAGGGCAAAAAGATCACTGGAGTTTCTGCCTGTAATGTGAAATTTTGTAGTGCACCAAAAGCACATATACAGACAACATATTCAACGTGGGGAAAAAGGCTACCAGCTGTTATTTCAGTTAATACCTGTATTAGTAGTCAGCATAGAGTTTTGCCTCCTAAAAACTGGCATATTTTAAAGTTGTCTCTAGAAGTAGAGCTAGAGCAGGATCAGACTGAGAAACAAGGTAATTCCCACAATTTAAAAGAAAAAAAAATATGTTTTACTTTTTAGAAGTAGATTCAACACTAAAATGAAATTAAATGTTTTCCTTAACTTTGAACATGATACTTCCAAAAATGTACTGGTGTATGAGGGTTTTTTCCAACAAGAAGAGGTTGATATGTCCCAAAGTTTCCAAGCCAACAGAGACAGCATTTAATGTGTCATTTCTTTTTAGGGTTCTTAGCTTATGACACTTTAATGAAACTTACTCCTTTTCAAGGCAAATATTGGTGTCAGATGGACACATCAATCAAAGCACCAACTAGCTCCTTTCTTTGGAAAGCATGAGTCATGTTTTTTATGTAAGAACTGAGCTACACAGAAGTGACCCACTCTAACAAGGTGTTTGATTTCTTACAAAAAATACTTGAAATTATGAGAATCCACTGCCCATAAGGAGGTACACAAAGTGTGATGGCACAGTAAGGGAAGAGGTGCACTTTGCTCTCCCCCACATGCTGAGATGCAATGGGAGTTTTATGACTGTACAGTAAGTCTGTAGGGGTACTCATGGTGCCTCTGCAGCCCCTTTAATGTCTGTATATTAGTCAAAAATTATGTGTGGTTTCTGTAAATACAGACAAATCTAAAAGGGAATCAACAGACTACCTGTTTGAGAAATTGTGTTTTTTCATATTTAAAAAGCCAAGCATATTCAACATAAATATGAAGCCAGATGGGGCTCTTTTTATTTACAATGTCCTTGTTAAGGCTGGTTTCTATGGCAGCACAAAAGAAGGGTGTTATTTTTTCCCATATACACCCCTCCAGAGGAACTATTCAACTATGGAATTTAGGAAGATTTATTTAGCTTATTAAATAAGCCAAATGATTTCTTCTCTGATGATACATAAAGAGTGACTAAAGGTCAGCTACTTATATCATATCCCACTTTTAATATTTCCTTCAATGTGTCTGCAGCTGTATTTTCTTTTTGCTGTTCTATGTTTCCAAAGAGGTGCTTAGAAACACAGCAAGGACATTTGATTATTTAGCATCATCTGAGGTCAGAAAATCACATTGAATAATGATACTAAACTATGGAGAGTCACTAAATTAATTATAATTTACATCAGACCTGCAGAAGCAGATATCTCTAGGTTCATAAGAATGACATCAGGGTTTGGATAAACAGCCATATAGCTGAAGATAATTTCTCCTATTAAGTATATGCATTTACAATTTCTATTTTTGTATCTGATAGCCAAAGCTATAATCACCAACTTACTGTGCAGATAAGAAATGTTCTGTTCTAACATGTTCAGGTTAGGTAAAAAGTTACAGACAAAAGAAATAGAGTCCACTTTAATTTACCACCTTAAAGCCATGCATTAGTGGGCAAGTTCAAAGACTCAAAGACAGTGGTCTCTTTATATTGCCCGTGCAAGACTAATATACTCTCAAATGGTAAAACAAGACATATAGCCTGGCATTCAGAAGGGGTGAACAACTACAAGGGCAGATTTAGGATATCTGCTCAGGATTATTTAGACTCTCGGTCCCTTCGAGATTGATCTTATTTCCACTGAAGTCAGCAATTACACTTCTGTTCACATCCATGGTGGAGATTTGGCACTTTGACTAAATAGCTTCCCTGTTCCTTGATAGCTTTTTACAATAAAACATGTCAAGTTGCACAGCTTCGCAGCACCAGGGGTATGTCTGTATATAATCAACATCTAGTGAAACTTGTGCTCAGTCCAAACCACTACTGTGTCCACACAATTTTGGTTTAAATCTGCATAATCCCTTGATGTGTATTGAAAGAATACAGTGGGAAAAGCTGGATCGCTCTAGTCCCTTGGCACAAGTCCAACTGCATCAATATCCAGTGTTGATAGGATGGATATGCTACATTTAAGCTGTCTGCTCCCACATATTCCACTTGCTCTTGCTGCAGTGGCTGAGGTCAAGATTTATCATCTAGTAGGTCTTTCCTGGGACCATTTTGCTTGCACACGAGCAAATTTTACAAGACTCCTGCTGCACTCTAAGCAAGTGCAGGCTACAATCTGTATACACATCATATGCACAGCTCTAGTTTTACCTTCCTCAGATGTTTGCATGGCAGATTCCCTTAAATTCACATGAGAAGCTCCTTTGATGCAGTGAAGATTATCTGTGCAGATCCATCCCATGCTTTGCAGGACCTCTTCCATCTTCTCTGCAGCACCACTACCTTCTGGAACACAGCATGTAAATAAAGGACATCCAATTTCTTTGGTGTTTTAAGAAGGACTCAGTCACAGACAAATGTTAGCATTTGCATGGCCTTGAGTCAAATAGCATTGTTTTAGGGAATTTGCACCCTGTATTCATAATTCTTTGCTAACTCGACTTTATAATCTTCAATTCTGATGCCGTAAATACTCCACACAGATAAACAGTTTCTGGGATAATTCAGTTTTGCTCAAAATGCAAAATCCCATGTATGGAACACAGTTCAGTTATTTATATATCTATGTAAAAAATGCTGCTTAATTTGGAACACTGCCTTTATCACACCACTGTACTAAACATTTAACATTTATTTTTATTCCAGGATGCCATACTGTTGAAATGTGCCCTGAGAAATTCTAGTGGACAAACAGTTTTGCTGCATTGTCCTGTGAAGCCTTTCAGTTCTACAACTGCTTCAGAGCAAGACTCTCCGGGTACCAAGAAGAGTGGCACCTCACTCCCATTGGCTGTGCTGTGAATTACACTTCATTCCTTTTCAAACCTTTCTTCTTCATCTCTCAGATGGAAACTTTCCAGTTTCTATTTGAGGGAAAAGTTAAAAAAAGGATTAAAAAGGCAGAAAAGTGTATGGTGATTGCCTTTTTTGCTATCTAGTGAACGCTGTCCCAGTGATGTTCTCCTCAAGTCAGATGAAACTGAATAATATATTTTAATATCACTGTAGGCTAAGTTTGACCTTTAAATATTAATATTTAAATATTAATGAAATAGCAGGAGAAAGCAGACTGACAGGTGTAATACAAGTCAGACAAAATAGCACAGTAAAATTATATCATGCATTGAAATTCTCATTAGTGATAATGAGAAATGCACTTATAATCTACAATCTGAAAATGTACTCCAGGAAATCCTAGTAGAATAAATGATCAGAAAATTTTGCTTAGAGTAATTATTCTTACTTTATAACTTTGGGGGAAATTCTTTAAGAGAGGAAAAGTCAGACACCTGTACTTATGCATGTAAGTGGACTTCTTTCTTTAAATTGGACCCTGCTGGATCTGTTTCCTGAAATATTTTACCCAAGAGCCTATTTCCATTCCAATAGTATAGGAAAATCTTAACTTTATACAGTTCTTCACACTACCTCACTAGTCTGTTCTTTATTAATCAAAGCGTATCTCTCAAACACAGCCTGAGTACTGCTTATCCCACTAAAGCTGTCTGAGAATAGCAGAAAATTGCATGCTGAAATTATAAACATTTTCTCATTAAGTTCAATAAAACAAGAGAGAGACAGAATTTTTCAGTAGGATGAGTTCTTCATTCTACACCTTCAGTGTAACATAAAAAGACAAAATCACAGAAGTCAGGTAGAGACACTGGGATTTTTCAAATTATTTCCAATTAAAGTCATGTGTACAAATCTATAAGATAGTTTTGAGAACAAAACTCGAAGAATCTGTCTTAAAACTGATGAAAACACACAGTAATAATGAAGAAAAGTTTAACAGATCCACAGCTTCTGCCTCATAGTTCTGTGTCTGCTAAAGCTGTGCTGTTCAGTGGAAAGATAATATGATGCTGGAAATTTTATGATTAAAAAATTATTTACAATTAGTTTGCTTATCCTTTTTAAAGATAGTTAACTACCTAGAATGTGTAAAGTTGTAAAAGGTGTGAATGTGTAGAAGCGCATGGTGGAGGTGATGTTTAACTTCCCTGGAAGAAGTAAACACTAAAATCAGTCTGGCTTGAGAATTTAATTTGTTATATCTCCCAGTGTCTCTCAGCATCACCTGCAGTGCCAGATTTATTCAATGCTTTATCTTCTGTCAGAAAAAAAACTGAGTAACGCTAATTCTGTGGCACAGCACAGATGACTTTACTTTTGCAGATAAATTCTTATCCCAAGCAATCAGACTCCAGAGAAAGTCTCACAGTAACCAAGAAATAGCTGTACAACATCAGCCAATATCAGAGTATTGCAAGATCATGAATGTAGAACACAACTGAAAATGGTGTTTTCAAAGGGCACATCTGTTCTGAGGAGGCCATAATCTGTGTGTGTCCTAAATCTGAGCTGCCAGCATAGAAAGTGTTATTTTAAAGAGCACCACAACACCTATACCACCCACTTTGTATGTAATGAGCTTCCAAAATAGCCCTTCCAATACTTACAGCCCACCACCTCACCTGCACTGTGCACAACTCCATGGCTTAACACACAATCCTGCCAGGTCCTTACTTTCCCTAATGATTTCTCCTTACTTTATTGAGCCAGAATCCTGTAACAAGCTCATAAAACTCAACTGAAGACACTAAGATATAGCATCCAGCTTATCCCAAACACTACACTGTCCAAACGCATGTGAGATATGGCCTTAGATGAGGCAGTCTCTAAGCACAGGGTTCAAGAGTGACCTCATGCCAAAGACATCCCCAGTGTTTTTAGCAAGCACCACCCATTTGAGATGCTCATCATCCTTCTGATGTGAGATGATCAACCAGGACCCATTAATTTCAGGATGTAACAGGGCTCTGAGAGTACAGAAGCATCTTTGAGGATACACAATGTATTGATGGTGGCAAGTGAAATACAGCATGTGCTTGGATGTGAGACATTGGCATCATTAAAGGACTGTCCCACTGCTTTGGTCAGGGTCAATGAGGGAATCTGCTCTTTTAGAAGAGCACAATCAAAGGACTCTACGGTGCAGCAAAACTTGGAATAGCATATTACAACAGTAATTTTGTTCTACATTTTATATCTAGACAGGAGACATTTTTTGAATGCTTAAGCTGCGGTGTTAAAGTTTAGAGCTAAGAAGTCACATAGAGTTCTGTTTCATTCATCAAAACCTGCTACACAGTTGCAAAATATATATATGTCTTATACTTCAGGTCTCCATGTGCATCCTTCCTTATGTTTCTTGAAAAGTACAAATCTCAGGTCAGGATTACAGGATTTTTTTTTCCATTTTGCCATCTAAATTGGTTACACTCTTAGTTTTCTTGCTTTATTTTGTGAAATTAAATGAATACAGATTAATGCCTTTCAAGGTTGAAGTAATTCAGGCTTCATTTGAAGCCCTAAATTGTCCTTTTACACACTGTACAGTGAGTACATTTTCTCTCAATCCAGAGTTTACCTATGCTCATTTGCTGCCTCCTTTCCTTTTGATTGTCCTAATTACTTATGGACATGGATGGGAAAATGTAAAGCACAGTATTAATACAAGGATGGAAATTATATAGAAACAATGTCATTCTGAGACTAAAACAAAATAAAAATCTTTTCCATTTCATCAATCTCACTTTAAAAAACCCTTTTTTCACTCCATGCCCTCCAGAAGAGCAATGAAGGCACAGGCACAAAAACTGCTGCAAAGCAACCTGAAACCAGAATTCCCTCATGTTTTCTGCAGACAGGGTTGAGTGAGGATAGGCTCTCTGGGAGGCCAAGGGCATAGCAGAAGGGCATGGGAACAGCTCTAGGCCAGACTCTGTCTCTGATTTGGAGAGATATGATTCCCTACATACCTTGGATCTGGGTCAAGGATTGATTCTTATCATGGATCAGTGAGCATAATGGTTACTGAGCTCTGTGCAAAAGGGTATGAAGAAACCTCTAAGTACAGCATTTCAATTCAACCTGGTAATACTCATAACCTACAAACCCAGATAAATATCCAGCATGATTCCCAAAACTGCACAGAAGGACTGTTAAGAGCCTGTTCACTCTGCACTCCCAACAGTCCACAAAGAGAGACAGACTCCACTGTGACATTTGAACTGCTTCTTGAAGTGAGTGCTTCAATGCAGGACCTCTGTCATTGTCTGTGGTCAGATAGCAGGAGTGCAAGCATGAATGATTTATTTCAATCATGCAGGATGTCTGTGGCAGAGGTGGAAACTCCATGTGTATTTTCTGAGTTCCAATCCCATAACTGACACTGAAATAATTTGGTTATGTTATTAACATTGTTTCTTTACACCTATCAATTTACAGGCTGTCAGAGAATGGGGGAGTGCAAGAACTAGACTGTATGCCATGGCTGAACACTGTTTCAATCACCAAATGCCTTCTTCTTTCACTAATGCATATCCTCTAATAAGGCTCTGTTAACTCCAATCTCTGATGTGCTGTTGCATACTTGGTAAATGATCTGTGTTTTACCATTATGTAAGTAAAGATGGAACATCTCTCTTTGAACGACTCAATGATTTAACAATTATTAATGAGACATTATGCCTTCAAACATTTCTGGCAAATTATGAAGATAAATGTTGGGCATTGCTTTCAGAGGCCTGTGGTACAAAGCTGCATAGCAACTGAAGCATCACACACACAGCTACCTTAAACTATTTTTGAGGTCTTGTGAAGCAGACAAAATAACGAACTTTGGTAAATACATTAAGGGTCATTCATACATCAAGTAGTTTTGCCACACCAAGGCATTTTTCAGTCTCAGCGTATCCATATTCCAAGCCTTTATCCAGATACTCCTTACCACATACACAGCTCTCACCTACAGAATCCTGGCATGCAAGTCCAAAGACATTTGCCTTCTAGATAGGAAGAGCTCTTCTTCCTGCATGCCAAATTAAAAATAGAGCTCTGCTGTGAGAACCAGGATTTCTATAGGCATGAATGCTCAGGAAAACAGGGCCAAGACATTGAGAAACATGCATCAAACTGAACATGGTGAGCTACAGAAAAAAGGCTAAGTACCTTTACACAAAAATATAACATGGAGGTCTAGTATCACTAATCTGAAAAGCCAAAAACCTTTCCCTTAAAATACAGACAAATATGATTAGCAAGACTGTAGCTGGAGACCTTTGGAACAAGCTATTATTTTCCTCTTTGCTTGGTTCTGCAATAAACTCAGGAAGCAATCAGAACACTAATAAACATTAGCTAGCTTCCATATCTGCTCATCTTATTCAGCACTGCCTAAAAGGATGTATTCATATTACTATTAGCCATCGAGGAGTTGTTTAAGACACTTTGAAAAGTTTGCAAGGTACAAAGCAAAAATATGCCCCAGTAGCAGATGAAGTGTTAGTCCAAACAATGTATAAGCCTGATGTGGTTATGAATAGGATGTGCTCATGATCACTTGCCATTTCTGTACACCTGACTGCAGCTGAAGGGAAGGAATGGTAACACTGAGAGGCAGCTTTGGAAGTCCAAAGGCCATAATGACTGTGGAGATACAAGATAATTACTTTGTTAGAATTAAATCTATCACTGGTTCTAGTAAATAATTGAAGACAGATCATGGTTTTCCTAAGCTCTGTTTGAGTTGCACTGTGTCAATAAGGACAAAGATTGAATTTAAGCCACTTTTGTGCTCTCTTGTGTCAGTTTCTGGTGCTTACTCTACAGAAAAACATGTAGAAAGGTAAGCAGGTTTTGCTCATGCTTGCAAGCAGCAGCTCAAAAGAAACTGGTGTCTAATACTGCCATGCAGCAACTAGTTCTTTAGTAAGAACTAGACAATCACACGTCAGTACAGTGATATCATAAATAGATGTGACATTGCCTTTTGTCAGATTACATAACAGACCAAAAGCTCCACAGCCAGGTAAAACCATCTTGATAACTTGGACAGGAGCTAAGTTGCCCAAGAATGGCGACAGATAAATTGAAGCATACACTAACAGAGAGACAGAGTAGATCATACAGTCTCTGGATTACTATGTTTTTACTGATTAGACATACATGACCTGTGGTTTGTCTCTAAGCCAGTTTTCTGTGACAGAGCCTGCCTTCAGGTGAATGACACAGTCTCAGGAGGACTAGCTAGTCACTGACTTCCCCTCTGTGTTACCAGGGAGCAGAGAACTGTAGTTCAGGTATGTTGAAACAACCAGGTAAGAAAACTGCACTAAGATCATTGTGAAGATTGCGAAGACCACAATCCCACCAGGATTTATGTGAATGTTCAAGATCTGAAACCTGAAAGAAAAGCCTCTGGAAGATACCAGAGGGGCCAAGCATGCAATGACTTCCTATTCCAACAGGACAAGAAATGCAGCCCTTCCCTCACTTCATTTTAAATTTTTGCCTATTCTGGGGCAAAAGAACAGAAACTGATAGCCTTTAACCGTGATCCATTAAGAAAGACTGCCATCTCCTGGTTTCTTCAACAACAGTCTTCCTTCGAAAAAAGAGTTTAGTTAAAGCTCACGTTGATCACAAACTCATGCTTGCTCTGAACCTATAAGGGAAAATGTCACAGTTAATAAAGGACAGGCAAGTGAACGTTTGAAAGGCTAATGCGTTATGACTGCACGATACAGGTTAAGCCAACATGTGCAATAATTATAACTATCACAGCTTGACATAGTTTATAAAGGCTTGAACCGTAAAAGCTCATAGCCCAATAATACAAGCTATTGAGCATTCTCTTCTGGAGTGATGACTCTCCAAGCTTCCACTGAATTTCCATCAAAAAAACTAACATTACATAACAAACTAAGAAACAATTATTCTCAGGAATATTAAATCTCCTTTAAATAGCAATCTGAAAGGGTTTTAAGAGTAAAAGCAACTTGCTTATGTAAAGCAGAAGAGTAGTGTACAACTATGTACAACTATGGATTTAGGAGAATACTAACATTGGGCAAGGGAGGGGTGAACCACTCCAAGGAAAATGTGAAAATGAACCCACTTGATATTTTCTTGAAGGTATTAAAGAATGGGCTAAAATGTCAGTCAGTTGGAGGTATCACAGATTATTTGACATGTTCTGTGTTCACTGTTTAGTTTCCTCCTCTGTTGAAGTTGATGAGAAGTTTGTCCCGTTAAGATGTATACTTTGTAATAAAATAGTTTTTTACTATTACTCGTATGTTTAAATTTTGGTGGTTAAGAGTAGTGCACTTTATTGCATTAGTGCCCAGAGCTCCCTGATACACACATGCCTTCTCTGTTGCAAGTCCCATACAAACATTTTTTAAATAGTTCTTGCTTTAAGGCCTTGTTATCTAAACACAAACAGGCAGTGGGAGTAAAGGAGTATTTCTATCCTTATCTTACAGATCAAGATATTCTCACTGTGTGGATGAGATAAATGAAATGAGAATGACCACTTAGTATGAGGCATCTACAACACAAGGCATTGAATTCTGTCCTCATATGTTCCACACAGATGTTTTCAAGAAAAAGGAAAACATTTAAAGCATAAATGTCACTTTGGACAGAGGCATGCTGTCTATCTGACTGAAATCGAGGGCTTGAGCTCAAGGAGTTCAATATTTAAGGTATCTACTCCCCATTCATAACCAGAAGAATGCTAACACCATTGTTTAATTAATGCCTTGTTTAATTCAAGATTTTCAACCCCTTCTTCCTCAAAGAGAGAATTTTGTATTGTCTAGAGTAAAGGTAAAAGGAATTTCAAACTGTTACATAAAGAAAATATTACACTTCAGCACAAAAAGGTTTACACATTTTAGGAAGAAATGTAGCAATTCAACTCCCTGATGATATCTTAAGTTTTTCACAAGAGTTACCCTTGCATCCTTTATAAACTTTTAGACTTCTAGGTAAATGTATGAAAATAAATGAGACTGAAGAAAATTGAGAAAATACATCACTCTGTTCTCAATCATCTTTTTCACTTGCAGTATAGGAAACATAGGGCACTATTCAAGGAAGGAAAATCTTATTCCAAGTTTCAGAACTACTTTAAAACACTTTAAATATTATAAATGGCATGAGAGAATTTAATTAAAAATATTCAGCAAGGTGGAGAAAATTTTGCAGCAAAGAGTGTAGGATGGGTAAATGAAGGGACACATGTGAAGGACAACTTTAGGGAAAAAAAAGAGGTAAACCTCAATCCTTCATTCTTTTTCTTCTTCAACTAATGGCATATGTGTATTGGAGCTCTCTCACAGCGAGGGTGACATCTTGTGTTCATTCCATCCACAAAATGCAACCGATCATTCTCCATCCAGCTACCATGCACCCAAAACATTCCCTCCCTTCAAATTTCATCTTCAAAAGAGTTGCAAAGAATTTTAGCTGACCCTCTATATTTCACTTCCTGCCTCAGATTTCATATTCTTTTTATTGTGACTTTATATTATTTAAACAGAGCTATTTTCAATGATGATCTATAAATGATAAAGCAATATAAAAGACATACCTTCTGAATAGATGACAGTAATATATTTACTAGGATTCTTTAAATTAATGAGTACACTGCAAAAGGAATGTCTTTTATGTCTGAGAAATTTTTTATTTTAAAGATTATGAACTCATCAGTCAGTAAGTTATACACTAGTTGCTACACCTGCAGTTTGATTAATCTGTTAGTAAATCACTTGATCCTATTTGTAGCCTTTGCAGCATTTTGAAAAACCTTCACTATTTTTTTTTTAAACAGGAAAATATTGAAAAATAGATCTTTGTATGTAAAGAAAGAATATTGTGAATTTACATGCTGTCTTAATAAGACTGGCTGTATCTTACTGTCATGTGCAAAACAGGATATTTATCAACACTTACTAGAGATGGTGGAACAGTGGAAACAAACAACAGTAAACAGCCTCCTAAAACAGAACAGAAAATGTTTGATTATTATTTCATCTGATTCAGAAAAACAGCTTCTGAGTACCTCAAAAATACTTTGTAAGTTTAAATAACAAGTGTTAGAAAAAACTTGTAAATAAAATAAAATAAAATAAAATAAAATCTCAACTATTCAGCTCTGTGCCTTGCATACTTTTACACTACAGTTATCCTTCTTGTACCCTCCTACTTGCCAGTGGTGCATTACAAACTATGCACTGCTCTTGTATTCTGTATTTTTTGTTCTGTCATTGCCACTGTGAGGATAAAAATGTGTATAGCACCTTGTTTTCCAAGAATTTTTTTTTTTTTATTTGCAGTGTGCAGGTGTTAAATATAAAATTATTATATATCTATCTTGGAAATGGGAGAGTTTTCTTAAGGAAAAGACACACAATTATAACAGAAAATCCCATAACTGTGACAAACTGAAGGGACAAACCTCTGCTCAGCACTGGTGAGACACCTCTGGAGCTCTGTGTCCAGCTCTAGGCTCCCCAGTACAAGGACAGGGACATTCTGGAGTGAGTTCAGCAAACGGCCATGAAGATGATAAAGGGATTGAAACATCTGGAATACCAGGTGAGACTGAGACCGCTGGGACTGTTCAGCCTGGAGAAGAGAAGGTTCAATATGCATCCACACCCGATGTGAGGGAGTAAAGAAGATGGAGTCTTCTGTGGAGTCTATGCCCTTAGAGAACCTCAAAATTGGAGAGGACAGGGTCCTGAGTAACTTGCTCTTAGCTGACCCTACTCAAGCAGAGGAGGTGGACCAGGAAATCTCCAGAGGTGCATTGCAGCCCAGTCATTCTGTGATTCTATGATTGCAACTTTCTTCTTTATTTCTGGGAGATTTAACAAATATTTTAGATAAACTAGGCCCTACTATTGGTGTATTTTGGAGATGAGGATCAAAACACTGACCTTAGCATAAATTTGAGTGGCAAGCAAAAGCATGGTCTCTCTTACTGCAAGAAAGAATTACAGCATTTCATACTGAGTGGCAATTCTTAGACTTTGGTCCTCTATGTGTATGAAAAAGGAGACAATGCATTAGAACACTTGCAGTGGTTTCAGATCCAGTTACAAAATAAGGGCTGAATGAGAAATTTCCTAAAAAACTCACAAATGTGATTTGAATCCAGCTATATCGCCATGTTCACACAGTGCTGATGATGTCACATAACTGAGACAGTTCTTCCTTATGGCACAAGGGAGACATTACTTTAAAGCTATTAAACAAAACCCCTAAAAATGTGACTCTGATAGCCTAGCTTGTTTTTTTACAAACATAGATACTTTACTCTCCTTGTAAGCCATAGTTTAAATTCCCTCACAGATTCAGTGATATTCAGTGATACTCTTTGAAAATATGACTTGTAGGAGCAATTTCTAACTCCTATTAATGCTGACATGTTCTATAAATCAAGTCATCCATTCTCTATGTGATATATCTGAACATATCTGTATCTACACCATTTACATCAGCTCAGGTTTGGGTAATTTTCTCTGTCAAAACCCAGATTTCAGAATTATACAGCTCAATGAAACTGGAAAACTGATTATTTCTGCAGGTTCCTTTGTATCCATCATTTGCATATATATACAGATTGATCTTCTGTAAAGCAGACACATTAAAAAAAAAAACACCACCAAAAAACTAGCATTTGATTTTAAACCAAGTCCATTTGTATTACTGTCTGACAGATGAATTTGCTTAACATGGAAAATTTTAATCTGTTAATGATCAAAAGACAGCTCTTAGTTTTCCAGTTCAGAACTTTTAGCTTAATGGTGCAGATGTTAAAAAATTACATCAGCTGTGATTTTTTTCATGTCCAACATAAGACATCAAAAAAGCATTTTTTACACTCTGATTTCTGCCCTCCTTAATTCAACTCTGTACTCCAGCTCTTGTATAAAAAAAATGACTACACGATTTTGTTTCATGACCTTTTCTAGATGGGATTTTGGTACCTTTTCTACAAATTATCACCATCTACCTGAAATGAGACAACTGAAATCAATGACTACTTTTGCGTTACATTTTAATCAACACAAGTTAGTTAATGGTAAGTAGAAACAAATATTTTGAAATTGGCTCTAAGGATGAATTGACTCTGGGAGATAAAATACTGACATTGCCAGCCCATTAAAAACATTCATCTTCAGAGATAAATTCAGAGTAATTTATATGGATTTATTTAGCTCTGTGAAGGCCTTTACTAACACAAAACATGTTTCTGTACAAACCTTCCTGCAAGATCATGTGTAGAAAATTTGAGACATTTTGGCAACAACTCAATAACCATTTGAAAAAATCCTTTTGTTAGTAACGATTGTCTGATAACTCAAGCAATTAGGAATGAATTTATTGGACAGAAATGAGACATGTACTAGGGGGAATTCATATGGTATCTAAGAAATGCCAAAATTCAGAGAAAAACTATTAACATGAGTTAGTGGTTTAAATTGCTGTCTAGACCTGTCACAATAAAAGTATCATTATTACCTCCTGAGTCTTCTTTTTTGTGACTTTCCACAATTACAGCTTGAAGAAAAAAAATCCAAAAAGAAAGAAGCTCATAAAACATTTTTTGAAATTTCCAGAGAAGCACACTTCTTTGTTAACTCTAAGCAAAATATTTTACAAGATATTGAGTAAAAGCAATGTTGGAGCACAAGATGCTTTGCTACCTAATGAAATCTGCCATTTCTCAATTCCTGTACATAATGCCATGACATGTGTTTACACAGATGCAAGATCAACTTGTATCTACAAAGTTATCCTTGTGTACCATGAAGACAGTAGCCAACAGACACAGCCAATGTGGGATCTGACATAACTTCTAGGGACAGTTTATCAGTCTGGGCCTCGTGCCACACTAATACAATTTCACAAAGACTTGCCAAGTCAGCCAGGACCCAGCATGGATACCGAGGTGAGATCTTTATTTAGGCTTTTACCTGACCAGGGTTTCCAGGTCCTAATTCTTGGCAGAGCTCAATAAAAACTAAAGTAGTGATGATCCTGGCACTACTGGTTAAAATGGGAACACATAGACCATGCCGTGCCTGAAGGACATAATTTTGTCTTCCCTCAGTGTATTACTGTCAGCTCCCTCCTGCCCAGATTTTTAATACACAATGACCATATTCCAGAAAGATGCTCTGCCTGCGTTAAATCTGGATCCAAATAGTAAACCTTTTCACATACACATAAATCAGTAGAGACTACAAAGAGAAACCCCATGTCTACTTAGAAATATATTCTGTAAACACAATATAAAGTAGCCATGAAGAAAATATGTCCACAACCTAAATTACACTGAGTTGCAGTAAGGAACTTTTACCTGCTTAAAGTTAAACCAGTAGAACTGAGTTCCTCTGGAGTTTGTACCATTCTTGCTGAGGATGGATCAGTTTATTTTCAAATGCAGCTGATGGGGATGGCTGTTATCCATTCAACTTAATAAGCCCGTGGCCAGACCTGTTATCTAGTCTGTGAAGATCTGGACAAGATCACATAGTTCACAGTCTGAAGCTGTGGCAAAACAAATTTAATTGTCATCCTGGTGATCCATAGGACCTCTGCAAGACAGCAATTACATATGGTGAAAAATTACTTTTGTTTCATCCCTAACATCAGTATCTTTAAAGAAAATTTTATGCAATAAACACTTCGAAATTAATATAGAAATAGTTCTGCAGTTTATTCTGTGTTACAGCAAGGTATCACAGGCTAAACTGTACACAATTTGTCATCATTCAGGTTTCTAAGGACGCGCTGGTTACCGCTTTTAGGTAGCAAAGCTGCGGTGCATCCCTGTGCTGTCTGTGCCCTCTGCTGGTCAGGAAGGAGCTCAGAGATGCCGCGATTCAGCCACGGGGAATCCTCTTCGGAAGAGGATGCACAGCCAAAAAGCGAGAGGACACCAGGAGGAAAGGTCATGCTGCTAAGAGCTCCAGCTGGACAGCTGGAAAGCACTGCCTAATAGGGCTGCAAGGAAACGTGCCCTGGAAATAACACGCTCAAAGACCTCCAGGTGACACTAAAACAGGTTGCCCAGAGAAGTTGTGGATACCCCATCCGTGGAAGTATTTCAAGGCCAAGCTGGATGAAGCTCTAGGCAACCTGGTCTAGTGGAAGGTGTACATGACAGGGGGGTTGGAACTAGATAATGTTTAAGGTCCTTTCCAACGAAGTAGTTCTGTGATTCTATTATTTGGCCACGCAATAGCACTGTCAGGATGGTGCAAGTTCATGGCATTTACATGTTCCTTGCACCCATCAGGAGGAACAGACAGCGGTGGCTACCACGTGGCTACTATAGATGCAGGTCTTCATCGAAGGCACAGCTGTGTCCTTTATCTCCAGGATCTGTGTTGGGCATCCTGCAAGACTGGAAGTTCCAGTTTACAGGCTGGGGCAGAGTGGTTGGAAAAGTGGTTCAGCAGAGAAGGATCTGGGGTCAACAATGGCTGAACATGAGCCAGGATCGTGCCCAGGTGGCCAAGAAGGCCAGTGGCATCCTGGCTGGTGTCAGAAACAGTGTGGCCAGAAGGACAAGGGAACAGATTCTCCCCTGTACTCGACACTTGATGAGGCTGCACCTCGAGCCCTGTGTTCAGTTCTGTGCCTCTCCATTCAAGGACATTGAGGTGCTGGAGTGAGACCAGAAGAGGGTGAAGGAGTGGGGAAGGGTCTGGAGCACAATTCCTGTGAGAGCGGCTGGGGCTGTTTAGTCCGGAGGAGGCTCAGGGGTGACTTTATCACTCCCAACAACTCCCTCACAGGAGGGTGTAGCCAGGTGGGGTCGGGCTCTGCTACCAGGCAACAAGACAGGACAAGAGGAAACAGTCCCAAGCTGGGCCATGTGAGGTTTAAGTTGGACATTAGGAAGAATTTCTTCACTGAAGGGGTGATTGGACATCGGAATGGGCTGCCCGGGGTGGTGGAGGAGTCACTGTCCCTGGGCGTGTTTGAGGACCCAACCCTCAGTGCCATGGTCTGGTTACCAGGGTGTTGTTCGGTCACAGGTTGCATGCGACAACCTCAGGTCTTTTCCAACCTAATCGATTCTGTCTGTTTCTCCCGTGGGAGTTAAACACCTGTGACCGTGAGCGGAGGCAACACCACGGGGCACACGAGTACTATAGCAGGGATGGCGATCCCGCTCCTCAGGGAACGCCGTGCTGGTTCCCGCCCCGGCGGCCGAGGGGCAGCGGGGCCGGGAAAGGCAGCGGGGCCGGGAAAGGCAGCGGGGCCGGGAAAGGCAGCGGGGCCGGGAAAGGCAG
>JAWWLZ010000177.1:8065637-8083484 GCA_035041345.1 Poliocrania exsul
AATAGAATAGAATAGAATAGAATAGAATAGAATAGAATAGAATAGAATAGAATAGAATAGAATAGAATAGAATATTTTCAGTTGGAAGAAACTTGCTTTAAATTCACTCCACATTATAAAGGCAGTGGAGATAATTAGTATTAATAGGTGGCCCATATGGGGAAAGTTTGTGAACACTATCCAGGGAAAGAAGGATGTTTCCATCAAACTTAAAGCAAACGTGAAAAGAGTTTCACAGGTTTGAAGTTAGCTAGAACATGAATCAAAAGGCATCTGGAAACTGCAGCTTTCTTGGACACCAATTAAACTAGATATCAATAGATGTGGATTCTTAAATAACTTTGAATCTGACACTTAAAAATATCAAAATCCACACATGGAAAAGCTCATGTTTCATACATAGTCAAAATAATAATTAAAAATAAATAAATTCTAGCTCCTCTTCAAGAATAGCAGTAGAAGAAGCTACAGTAGTCAAGGTCAAGCAAATTAGATATACTCTCTTATAGTTTATTAGGTGATGGGGAATTTTTTATCTGGCCACTCTAACAGGAGGAAAGGATAATGTCAGCAAATCTGCTACTGAACAATTCCCTTTGTATTCCTGTGATGGCCTTATCTGTACCAGGGCTCATTATCCCATACACACTCCTGGGCAAACCTAATTAATGACAGGATACAGATCGTTGCTGACTACCCCTTGTGCTTGAAAACCTTGTTTTAGTCTCTCACATCCTCATAGGCCACATAAAACTGATATTTTCATGGAAATTATTCTGCCAAGGATTTGCTCATTAAATGAATACTAGCCAGCATTTATGTGACATCTAGATTCTCCATCACATTTTCAATCATAAAAGTATGGAACCAGCTGTCAAAGGGATTTGGAAGTTTGGGGTTCTCTTGAGCTGAAATTTTCTAGATATTTCTCAACTTAATTGCAGCATTTATATAACTAAGTTTTCTGAAAAATGCTTTACAAAGGAGATTGGTTTTCTGTTAAAGAGATAGCAGAGAACAGAGGAGAATGTGATAAAACTGCATTTACTTTCCTAGGACTTTTCAATCTAAAACAAAAATGGAAAATAAGTGAGTTCAATATAGTCCCTTTATAATGGTCTAAAAATAATCTTCCTCTATCTCTAACACATAAAAACCAACTTCTCAAAAATGTAACAGTAAATTTTATATATTTGCTATAAAAATACAGCATCACTTCACATAATGAGTCGAAATTCTGTTATCTGGATGAATCATCATCCTCCAAAGCTGTTCCTAAGCAGCATGCTGGTCCTTGAAAATGCTTGGAAACAGGGCACTGTAACAAGGCTGACCTGGGAGCTGCTGCCTGGTGAGGACAGACACTTCCTTAGCACAACAGAGCAAAGGGGAGCTTGGACAGGAATTGTAGAGGTACAGGGAGGGTTTAGCCAAGCTAAGAACTTTCAGAGTGACAGAAAGAAAAAATTATTTTAAGAATGAGTCTGAGAAGATTAATTTCAAGAGAGATTGTTCTGCAAATGATGTTTGGTAAAGTGATAAGGACTAGGAAATATGTTTTGAAATTCCTCACCTCTGTCACAAGTGTTTTCTCAGTAATTCTCAGGTCCACAGGGAAAAGTGAGAACAAATGCAAAGAAAGATGTAAAATATTTCTACTCTTAGACTTACAAACAGATTACTGTTTTCCACCCTTTTTTTTATTTTGCATCCCTCAGAATTCTCAGCCCACAGAGTACCAAACATGCAGATGGAAAGATGACTTGGTATTTACTGTTAATTCTACAATCTAGCTCCAAGCCCTTAGTCATATTTGTTTGCTTATTTTAAGAGCAATGAAACAGTTGGTTACACATTGCCATTTCACTTCACTGAAAAAGAGAAACTATGAAGATTCAAACTGCAGTTTCTGATGCCATTGAAAAATATCAGTGAATGAAATAAAGGATTTTCTTTTTATTTTCAGTTCACTTTGATATGGCAGCAGCTAATAATACTGTCATTATACATAAAAATAAATTAGATCTTCCTTTAGTTTTAGTAGAGGAAAAATGTTTTATTTTTGTTTTGTTGCTTTCTTGGTGTTTTGGGGTTTTTAATCTATTTATCATTTTATGCAATTTGTATTTGGTTTTCTGCTATTTAGATTACATCAATACATGCAAGCCTGCTCCTTTTTTTATAATTCCTTCTTCTCTTTTTCAAAGTATACCCTGGTTTCTGAAACATTGTAAAGTGTTGCCATAGCAATCTTTGAGGAGTGCTAAGCCTTTGCAGTCACAGGACAAGACAGCAATGGGGTAATTATCAAGAAAAAATAAACCCCTTGGAGACTTTATTCAAACCTCTGCATTATAGGACTAGGTTATTTCAGCCAAGAGGAAGGAAAAAGGGGAAGATTTCAATGCATTAGATGTGTGAACTGAAATGTAACTATCAGGATGTAGCACATAGCATACACATAATAAATGGGAGAAAAGGGATAGGACACATGGATTCTAGAAACAAAAGATTTTAAGATTATCTGGGCTGCTTTAATGATGACCTGCAACAAAAGGGCTGAAAACAGTAATCTGCTTCTAAGTTCAAGAGTGGAAATAATCTGTAATGCACAAATGAAGTACCCTCGCACACAAGAAAAAGACAGCCTCATTTGCTACAGGAGTAGGAATCAATAGATCATATCCTGGTTTGTTTGGGCCCCAAACATAAAAATTTTGCAGTTAGTCTAAGGTTTGTTTGTTTCTATGCAGTCTTTCCTTAATAGCCAAGTTAATTCAAATTGTGGCAATATCCTTTTAGTCCTTAAGTTCACAGAATTAGACTGACAATTGTTGTAACATTCAGAAGTTAAAAGGGCTTTTTTATCTCCTGTTTCCCTGCCTGCTTTCATGTTTGGCTGCCTTTTAAATGAATAAAGTGTTGTTCAGTAATTCTTTCACTGGCAGTTTAAAAGTGGCATTAATTAACAAAGTGAGACACAAATTAGAAAGGAGCAATATAAGGCAAAAGTGTGCAAAGCTGGTTGTAAAGCAGTCACATGCTGTCTGCCAAGCCTGACAAATTTTTACCAGTGTCTGTCTCAGGTGCTGATTTAGGCTTAACTTCCAGCAATATTATGAAGATCTTTTTCTTGATCACCTCTGTCAGATTCTGCCTGTTGGAAGTTCAATGCAAGACATTCAGCACTCAGAAGTCCTTTTCTTCTCATAACAAAAGCTGGTAAGTAATGCAGACAGTTTTCTCTTTGCTGCTGGCTTGCACTAGAACACCTGTTAGAATTACTGTAGGAAAGAACACCTGAAATCATTTTTGCATTAAGGGCCTGGAAAAGGATTTGCTTACTTTATTGTTCATCTGGTGAGTGAAGTGGCATCCAAGAGTTAACCAACAAAACAGCCTGGTTATTCTGACTGCAGTCGTTTTCCTTCATTTCTCTAACATTACATCACTCTTCAGACTCTGACGTTGGGGACCCCTGAGTAAGACAAGCTGGATCCCACTTGTTGCAAGTAACACAGTGATGCTGTGAGAAATTTGTGCTTTGTCAGATGGTGCTGTTTCTTCAGTGAACACGAATGAAAATGAAGAACATTTATTTGAGCAGCATTCATTTAGGCAGAACCATTCTGATCCAGAAAATGTTCCTTCTCTACCTCAACAATGAGCAACAAATCTCCTGCCCCCAAACTCTGCCCCACTAGTTTGTGATGTAGGTGTGCTGCTATTTGCAAGGAAACAAACTTCACTGAACTTCTTTGGTCTTATTTACCAACGCTCAACTTTTTCAAATCCCTTTGGATATCTCTCAACAGCACCATACCACTTGGTAAGGGAAAAGGTCCACTAACTCACATTGAAATAGTCCTGGTCACAGACTAAAGGGAAACAAAGAGGGTGAAAATGCTGGTAATGGGTTGTACAGGACACCAGGAAAGAAAATAGGCTGGGATAAAGGATAACTCCCAAATACTTTAGATATAACAGTTAAAGCACACTTAAAATGTTGCTCAGGTTGCTATATGATCCTGTCACACTACTACAATTACAGCAAGTTGACTTGATGGTCTTAAAGATCCTTTCCAATCTTAATGATTCTGTAATTTACTGAGGGTGGTGAGGCCCTGGCACAGGTTGCCCAGAGAAGTTGTAGATGACCCATTCCTGAAAATGTTCAAGGCCAGGTTGGATGGGGCTCTGAGCAACCTGGTCTTGTGGAAGGTGTCTCTGCCCATGGCAGGGGGTTGGAAAGAAAGGATCTTTAACGTCTCTTCCAAAAAAAAACATTCTGTGATTCCATGTTCTATGATTTATTACTCAGGAAGTGACAAAGCTCATCACCATATCTCCTTTATACTTAAGATTCTGTTAACATCTATTGCAGACTTTAAAAAAGTTTGTGTAATGGGTTTAAAATAATTTCTGAAACATCTTGATTATGGGGGTAGTTACTGGAAAGGGCCAGGAGAAGGATGTGCTTCCAGAGGCTGGGAATGTGGTTTCCTTAGTAAAGAAACCCTGCCATAAAACTGCCTCCATAAAGACAGAGATGTGCCTGGCCACTGAACAATCAGAGACTTTCAGAATTTTTAATTTGTTTTTAATTTTTTAACTGAAAAAATTCCTATTTAAATAATGCAGCCTTGAAATAACTCAGGTTCAATACCCAAACCAACACTGACCTTTCCACAGCAGCAGGAAGGGGCCACTTGCTTGGGGTGATACTGTGGTGGGAGCACTGAGAGGAGCATTGCAGGAAGGGGCTGTGAGGAGGAGGGGGGGTTCTCACCACGTGGGTGCTGTGGGGAGAAGGGGGTGCCTTGTCACTGTACAGGTGTGTGGGGAGACACAGACTGCAGCTGCCCATTCAGCCCTAGTGAGGCCACATCTGGAGTGCTGTGTCCATTTCTGGGCTCCTCAGCACAAGACAAAGAGCTGCTGGAGAGGGTTCGGGGCAGGCACAAAGATGATGAGTGATCTGGAACACCTCTCTTATGGGGAGAGATGTGTGAGCTGGGCCTATTTAGACTAGAGGAGACTGAGAGGGGATCTCATCAATGCATATGTAAATATCCCAAACGTGGATGCCAGAACGGTGCCAGCCTCTCGTGGTGCCCAGCAACAGGACGAGAAGCAATGGCCATAAACTAAAACACAGCATGTTTCACCCCAACACGAGGAAGAACCTTACACTGAGGGCAGAAAAGCACTGGAACAGCTGCACAGGGAGGTCGTGGAGTCTTCCTCTCTGGAGACAACCAAACCCACCTAGTCGCGTTCCTGCGTCCCCAGCTCCAGGTGTCCCTGCCTTGGCAGCGGGGTTAGGCTGCATGATCTCCAGAGGTCCCTTCCAACCCTGACTATTCTGTGATGCTGTGAGACGAGGGTGTCCGGGCTCCGCACGGGGCCCGCGGGCAGCGCCCGGCACGGACCGGCGACAGCGCAGCGGCCGCGGCTCCGCCACCGCCCCCGAGGCGGCCGCTGGGGCGGGGCGGCAGCGGCAGTGCCGCCCTCCCTCTCTCCTTCTCTCCTTCCCTCGCTCCCTACTTGCTCGTCGTGGTCCCGCCGAGCCTCCCGCCCTGCTCCAACCGCCCGGGATGGGCGTGAGGAGCGGCGGGCGGCAGCGGGGACCGCGGCACAGGACGGGCGGCGGCTGAGCGAGGCAGCGGGGCTGGGGTCGGTGCCGGCGACCTGGGAAGGGGGAACAGTGAGGGGTCAAGCCTCGGCCCCGGGCATGGCGGAGACCCTGAGCCCCTGCAGCCCACGGGGCCAGTGTCAGCCCAGCATGGGCGCCAACACCTCGTCCGCCACCATGGACACCAACGCGTCCTCCTCGGCTGCCCCCACACTAATGGGCGGCAGCGCGTGGAGGAGCCGGGAGCCCTTCTCCGTCTTCACCGTGCTCATCCTGACCCTGCTGGTGCTCCTGACCGTGGCCACCTTCCTCTGGAACCTGCTGGTGCTGGCGACCATCCTGCGAGTAAAGGCCTTCCACCGGGTACCCCACAACCTCGTGGCTTCCACGGCAGTGTCGGACGTGCTGGTGGCGGCCCTGGTGATGCCACTGAGCCTGGTGAAAGAGCTGTCGGCGGGACGGAGGTGGCGGCTGGGCCGGGAGCTGTGCCTCGTATGGGTCAGTTTCGACGTGCTGTGCTGCACCGCCAGCATCTGGAACGTGACGGCCATCGCCCTGGACCGCTACTGGTCCATTACCCGGCACCTGCAGTACACGCTGCTCACCCGCCGCCGCATCTCCAATGTGATGATCGCGCTCACCTGGGTGCTCTCCGCAGCCATCTCCCTCGCCCCGCTCTTCGGCTGGGGGGAGACCTACAGCCCTGAGCAGGAGCGCTGCCAGGTCAGCCAGGACCCCTTCTACACCATTGTCTCCACCGGCGGGGCTTTCTACCTGCCCCTCTGCGTCGTGCTCTTCGTCTACTGGAAGATCTACAAGGCGTCCAAGTTCCACATGGGGGGCTGCAGGAGGAACGCCGTGGTGCCCCTGCCCGCGACTGCCCAGGTAAGGGTGGGGATGGGGGAAGTGCTGGGATGCCCTGGCTCTCCCCTGTGAGTTTAACTCTTCCAGACTGGACATGAACAGTAATTAGCCAGTCAAAGAGTGCCACTCTTGTAGTATAGCTTTATTCTCAATGTTTTCTTGTGTGTCATAAGAGTAAGGGACAGGCGCATTCACTGGCACTCAGGAGAACCATTTAAGAATCTTCTCTTTCCTCTGAATTTGCCATTCCTTGGGTTTTTTTCCTCTTTATTTCTTTTTACAGTGTTAGTGGGGTAAACAAAGACAAAAGTGGACACAAACACATCCCTAAGTCCTGTACAGAGTAAATGTATGCAAATTTATCTACCAACACAGACTTTGTGTGTCTCAATACATTTTAATAAGCAAATTATGCACTTTATTGATGTGCTTGGGCTGTTTTTACCTTGAATACTGCTCACTGCATAGTGTTAAAGCAATGGGCTCTTAATTGTTTCTGGTTTAAAAATACCTCCTGCCTTAAAAACCATATTCTTCTTATCCTGAATATTGTCTGCAATCCCACATGTAGTCATGTGGGAGGTCTCATTCATTTGGGGAATACACTTTGCTAACAGGAAAGCTGTGTCCCTTCAGAAGGGTTGGGGTTGGCTTCTTGTGTCCCTTAAGTCACACTCTGCGTGATGGCTCTGTCAGTCCTGCCATAGCACCAAGGTGCTTGGCAGTGCTTTCTGTCACGTACTCTTACTCTTGCATCTGCCTGTGGAAAAAATATTTTGTTTTTGTGATTGCCTGTTGTACTTGCTAAGTCCAAACCCATCCCAACAGCAAAAGATGAGCTGCGTGGATGTTAAAAATGCCTAAAGAGACATAGTAGGTTTCTGTTTGGTTTGGGCTAATCCTGTAGAGCTTCACTCCTCTGCTAAATCCCTCTAACTTTGATCTGGAGTCATGGTAGGAAACATTACAGTCGTAAATAAAAGTCTGTAGGTGGTGTCCCCAGATTCTTGAAAGACATAACAGCACTGGCAATTACATGTGATTAGACTTGCAGATGTGGATTGTAATGCCTTGAAGATATTTTTAATATATATTGATTAATGAAGGTGTCTTCTAAGCAAAAGCATAAAATGTGTTAGAGAAGGTGAGAATGTCTCTTCCAGTAGTATTCTTTTTTTCTATGATCTTCACCCCTTGGTTTGCACCCAATTTCTTTCCAAATTGTAAATATGATGAATATATTGCTTGGAGTTAATGTATAATCTTTCCAAGCACAAAAGCTGCTGATCAGTTATAGTGTTTTTTTCATGCTTTGTCTTTTATGTACACACATTCTCGTACAGGACTCCTTGTTTGGAATCTAAAATTCTGGGAAACTAAAAGAGCTGAGGCATTGCTGCTCAAACCAATCTAGAGACACATTAGTATGTCAGTTTGGGCAGAAAAAAGTCTGTCTCCAGATTGTCATAGTTCTGTCTGCAAAAGCCCCTGTGTGGGCCCAGCATGGCTGGCAGGTAAGTGCTTTTTGCTGATGCAGTGTCTAGCAGCTGGTTTAAGCTGTACTGACAAAAGAGCTCTATCAATGTGAACTGAATCCCCATTTTGGAAGGGTTGCCAGTACAGCTGTTATTCCTATACCAGCAAATGCTCAAGCCAGTAGTTCTTCAACTTTCTCTTCTTGGCAGTGATTGACATATTAACTTCTTTTGTAACAGAGATTCTTGACTCTGCAATTGGTATGTAGTGGCAACTTTCCCCCCAGCAGCTCTGTTTGCTGACTTAAGTAAAAAGGGGTTTGTGATCCAGATGCAAACTTTACTGCTCACCTAAAAGAAGGGCTGATGCCCAGCTGCACACATGCATATTAAATGAACCTATGGATCAAGGGAGCTGGCATTCAGGATGCATTTCTTCTCAGTTTTCTTTCTAAGTTAACAGTCTGAGACTTATTCACTGAGTTTTATCCTGATCTTATTTAAGCTTATAGGAGCCAGATGAATCACATCCACAGGAAGAGTAGCAGTTCCCCAGTGAATTCTGGAGGGAAATCTTCAGATACAGCATGATTGTTCCTTTGGCAAAACCCTGTTTTGTACACAAGGATGAAATTGCCAGAGTATGTGGCAAACGCAGTGAGATGATCCAGCCTTGCCTCTCCACATCAGAGGCGAGCGGACTGTCAGCATCAGGTCTGTCCTTCCCTCTGATGGGGCAAATTCTGTTCCACTTCTCTTGGTCTGGCCATCAGCTCAGCCTAATTTACCATTTCTTTCTCCCTTAATGCCTCTCCTCCCTCTGATTTCTTTCATCCCTTCCTTCTCTGAGAATGCTCACCTGTCATGCTCTCCCTGCTGACATTTTCCTTCTGTCACTGTTACTCTGGATGTGAATTGCCCTCTGCACCTGTGACAGTTCTCACTCCAAGTGCCATGCACTAGTTGATCTGCAGAACATTAGAGGGGTTTGTGGCAGATGATGCCAAAGGCAGGAAGTGCTTCCCAGTCTGGAGGTGGGCAGTAACAGCAGCAATCGCTGCTGGGAGAGATGTCAGTGTTGCACTCAGGAATTAACTGACAGGTAGCACTGGATTGGAACTGTGCCCTGTGGCTGAGATATAACCAGCTGGTTAATTCTGGGAAGTTTGAGGAAAAGGTTTGAGTTCATATGCCAGTAGGGATGCCTTGAAGAAACAGATGCACCAAGTGGAACAGTGATGGTGGTACCTTGATGTTCTTGCACTGTTTCTTTTCAGTCAACAGAGCAGGCACCAAAGTGCTTTGCCACTTGATAGATAGATAGACAGACAGACAGACAGACTCGTGTGTGTGTGTGTAGCTATGTATGTTTGGGGTTATTTTCCACAGAGAAAAGTAATTTCTTCCGAACTGGGAGCTGGCATACATACCTTATGTTTCTATACTTTACAGAGCTGCAGAATAGAATAGTTACAAAATACCTATTTTGAGTAATTTTTCAGTTGAAATTGTACTTGGTTTTTTTTGAAAAACACTTTTTAAAACCTCTGAAAAAAATCAGGTGAGGGAGATGGATGTGAAACATCTGGGGTTCTTCTAATTTTAATGAGAGTTTGTTTCTTGCTTTCCCTTGAAACAAAAAAATTTGCAGAATTGTGATCCTAAATTAAGCTGGTGCTTTTATAATTGCTTGTTTGCTAGTTATGAAACTCTTAGTTACGAAGTGAATTCTGCAGGCAATACTGACGTGGGTGATCCTTGTGAAAAACACAGTGACATGCCACCACTGACAGAGAGCTATCTCTGTCACACATTGTTGACAGCAGGTAATAAATCTCTGTCTAAACACTCCAATTGAAATAAATGAAACTGCTTGAAAACCAGCAGGTTCTGCTGGATAATGCCCTTTGAAATCAGTGAAGTCCCTTGTAGCATAGGCTTTGCCCAGCAACCCCATGGATGTCAGAATCCAAATGTCTGGATTACTTACAAGTAACAATTGCAGAGTTAGGATTAAATTTGTATCTGAAGAGTTAAAAATAAAGTTCTGTTGCTGGCTGGGCATTTTATTGGGTTTTTGTTATTGTTTTTCTTTTCCTCAGTGTATGAAAAATAAGGCATGATCCAAAACTTACTTTTTGTGAGAGTTCTTCCCACTTTAGACAGCATCAGGCCCAGAGCTCCAGCATTGTAATGTTACTCTTCACCTTGACACCTTCAGCCTCTTCAACTCACTTAACTAGTCAAGACAATGTGAGAGAGAAACAGATTCTTCTCTGAAGGAGTCACAGGCCTTCCATTTCTTATTTCTGCATTTGACTGTACAAGTAGACAAAATGGGTCGGGAAACGAAGTTCAACTGTCTGGAAGAGTGGCAGTAAATGCTAGTTAGGAGAAAGGTAAGGCAGGGAGCAAAGTGGAGTAGCTAGTGATTTCCTGGGAGAAATAGAGCATAAGAAACCCCTGGGAGGTGTCTTTCTCCCTATCAAATGAACTGCTTCTCTTATTGGTGGACCATCCAAGAAAGTGAAGACATTCCTGTGTTTTGATCCTCCATTGTGCATTTCAGTTTCTTGTGTTCTTGTTCAAAGAACAAGAAGTGCCAAAGCTGGACTGAGACAATTATGACCTTTGCTGAATCACACTGTAGTAAGCAAAATTCTGAATTTGTGGTAGTAACCCAGATTTGATTGAAGTTCATTATCTTTACTTGGTTTGCTATTCCAGGCCCTGTTGGTGCAGGACAAACACACAGAGAGTACCTGCCACAAAGGACCAGTAATAACAATCATTAAGGCTATAAAGGAACATTTTAAATCAAGGGGTTTTGTCAGAAGCTCCTTGGTGACCTGTTCTCTATGACATTGTTAGGAACACAGGAACTGGGAACATACAGCTCTAGGAACATGTAGCCATTTAGTAGCAGTGATTCATCGGGGACAGACAAACAGTGAGGTGGCATTGATCTGTAACTGCTTATCAATGTACAGAAGAATAAATTCTGAAACTAAAATCAAACTCCTTTTAGTAGAAGAATTTGTACTTGAGAGCTCATTTCTTTCATTTACTCTTTGTTATTCTCCCTAGAAAGCTGTTAGCTCTGCACTTCTCAAAGGCTGTTGTCCTGGAAATAGCTAATTTCATGAATGTAGAGCCTAATTCTGGCCTCAGAGTAGCAGTCCTTTCGTACCACTTATTTCTCCACTGCTCTGGATCCGTAGATCCTGGAGCGGTGCCTGGGCAGACAGAAGGAAGTCTGTGCCCAAGGCAAAGTGTACTGCTAAACACTGAGTGACAACAGTGTTCAACACTACACAGATGCTCACAATGAGAGATGTCCCTGATATAACCTCAGACATCTCCATGGACTGCTTTAATTTACAGTTTATGACCACCTTTTCCACTGTTACAACCTGCTCATCAGTAGGCCCAAAATGGGCTTGTCCTTTGTTTCACTTGGTACAGGGATGATGCTCAGGTATTGTGACTTACACTAGAAACTGGAATCCATGCAAAGGCTCCAAGATTGGCACTGAGAGCTACAGATGTGATATAGTCAGAGCTGTGTTTAGTTCAAGCAAATCACAACTGTCAACTGAAAAGCAGGTAAGTAATCTTTTCAGCCTGTGTTCTTGTTAAAACAATGCCAAATTAGGGTGGATTACCCAATGACTGCATAAGGGAGGGAATCCTTCAGTGTGGCTCTGCTGCCAGCACTGCGTACCTCAGGTTTTGCCTGTGGCAGCTAATTTACTTTCTGTGAACTTTGTGTGGGTTGTCTTACAGCAAATATCCGTAACAATGTGGTCTTGGGGGCTGATAGCTCTAGCAAAGATAATCTTGCACCAACAAGGCCAGGGAGATGAGTCAGGTCTGCAGCAAATCATATAGAGAGCAATAAAACGAAAATTAAAAAAAAAAAAAAAAGAAGGGATAATGGAAGATTGGACTTGCCCAGCTTTACCATCTGCACTGATACATGTTTTGTGATGTGAATGGCTTAACTTTAAAAATCTATCGGTCTTGTTCCCTGAGGAATGAGACCCCATAGGAGGGATGAGATGCCAGAGGTCCTGCGGGAGGTGTGGATGGTGACTGGGCAGGGAGGGAGCGCTGGCGCGTTTCCAGGGCACTGAGCACGGGAGTGCTGAGCACGGGGCCTCGCTAGAAACCCTCTGTAAATTCGGGACCCTTTTGTGACGGTACATGCCAGGAGCAGTGCAGGCGGCTCTCAGGTCTGCCAGGTGCAGCACTCACTCCAGGGGCTGGCCCTTGGAGCATTCCCACGTTGGGAATGCAGGGAGGCAGGGCTGATGGAGGGGCTGAGCAGCCACCTGAGGCAGGGTGGGTCCCAGCGGGTGCGGCTGCTCAGGTGGAAACAAAGTACGGGCTGAGCGCTGGACAGCGCGGGGCAGGGATAGCTGAGCTTCCATAGAGCTTCCAGCAGGACTGCTCGAGGCACCGGGGGAAAGACTTCGCTGAGCAGGGATACCAGTTACATTTTCAAGAACATTTTGTGTCTCCTTTTCGAGGGATTTCTTATGGCCAACTGAAGCAAAGTATCTCCAGTCTGCCACACTGCTTATTTAATGGAAGGTTCCATGAGAGATTCCATTATTTTTCTTAAAGGACCAGACTGCTATTTTCACTGTTGTTATTATTATTACTGCTGTTAATACAACATTATCCAGAAGTCTCAGGCAAAACTAGTAAAAAACCCAAATGAAAACACAGCTGTGATATCAGAGTAAGTAGAAATTAGGTAAAGAGGAAGACAACTGCTGTCCTGTAATTTACAAAACAGATCACGATCTATTTTCACTTGCTGTTTAGTATGCAGAGGCTGGATCTAATAACCAGTGAAGTTTGGGAAAGCTCTTTTGACTTCAATAGGAGCTTGACCAGGCTGTAAGTGCAGGCTTTATTAGGGAAAACACCTGAAGACTGTGGTATCTTCTATCAAAATAAATGAAATAATTTTTTCTCACAATATGCAATTAAATGATAAAAGGGTCACTGCTCGTCAATTCTGCAGTTAAGTCATAAGCCTTTTAAAACATGAAGTAGCAAAAAGGCTCTGATTTCATGATGATAGCATGCTGCAAGCTCTATCTTTTGAGCAAGAGTTGAAGGTTAAGCATAATACCAAATTGTGCCCAATGCTAGTGACAAAGTCCTTTATATGGCTCTTCCCAAGAGGCACACACACTTATGTAACTATTCCTCGGGGCTAAGACATAATCTTTCAGGGTTGCTTGTCACAAATTTGTCCTCATGTCATATATTCATCCCCTTTTTCAGAGTGTGATTAAGAATGTGCAGAGCAAGTCCTTCTACAGACAAATGGTGTGATCCTTGCTACATGAGGGGTGTCTCATTTTAATTGTCAGAACAGATGTGATTTTCATTTTCCTCCATTATTTGCCTGTGCCCATAATCTGCTGCTCTTACATTCTGCAGTCATGTCTCATGTCTGGGGGTGCAGACAGGGATATCCATCTTGAAGAGTGATTGTTTAGCCATTGCCAGTGCTTCCTTCTCAGAGCTGCCATGCTCATATTAAGTAGAGGCCCTCCATTAATTATACAGCTTGCATAAAGGTGGTGCATGTGTGCGGGATATGTAGCTAATTTAACAACAAGCCACCTTTGGAGTGCTGTCAAAGTCTTGCAGTGCCTGTGATCTATCACTTGAGCAAATTTTAGAGCCTCAGGTTGCATCCTTAAACTGTTTCTTTTATTGTGCTGTCCTCACAACTGCAGGGCCTAGAAAAACTTTAATAGTGAACATGCTTCAGATTAAAATCACAAGGGAGTATCTTCTGGTTAGGATCTGAGCACATTAATGACTTGTGCCCAGAACCTGTTTGCCACAGTCTGTCTGTCATCCAGAGCACTGTGCTGTACTCACTGCACAGATGAATGTCCTCCCTTAAGGGGGACAGAAGAAGACGAGAAGCGCTGTCAGCAGCCTGGAGTAGCTGAAATTTACTCCTCTCATGTGTAACTTCTGCTGAAGCCACAGTTTGAACTGAAGGCAAATTGAAATGGTGTTTGTCTGGCAATGGAGTACTTTTTGAGAGAATACAGAATCGCAGAATGGTTGGGGTTGGAAGAGACCTCTGGAGATCATGTAGTTCAACTCTTCTGTTAAAGCAGTTCATCTAGAGAAGGTCTAAAGAACCCTAAAGGCCATGTAGTAGCATGAGTCTAGTGTAGGGATAGGCAGAAGGCACAAGGCTTTGTTAGCCTGCCTTAACAACTTAATTTCCCACCAAGGCATACAATAAAATAAACTGAAAAAAAAAATCACAACACACATGGCATCAGTTACTTTTTGTTTAGCTCCCTTTGTCAGTCCCACCTGGCAGCTTTTTCAATGTAATGAGAAGTCTGGTAACTTTGGTACTCTAGAGCACTTTCTTTTAATGTGGAAGGCATGGAGTAGAGGCCTTTTGTGGTAGGTGCACAGATGTTGTGCTGTCACTTAAAAGTAATACTTCACTCAAATAAACTGCCTTGGTAAGAAACCATGTTTGCTTTTGTTTTGAGGTGAAGGAAACCTTGCATGAACCACAGATGGTGTTTACAGCTCGTCATGCCGCTATCACTTTCCAGACAGATGGAGAAACATGGAGAGAACAGAAAGAGAAAAAGGCAGCTCTGATGGTTGGCATCTTAATTGGAGTTTTTGTACTGTGCTGGATCCCTTTCTTCATCACAGAATTAATAAGTCCCCTCTGTTCCTGCAACATCCCACCCGTCTGGAAAAGCATCTTTCTTTGGCTTGGCTACTCAAATTCTTTCTTTAATCCTCTCATTTATACAGCATTTAACAAAAATTACAACAATGCCTTCAAGAACCTTTTTGTAAAGCAGAAATAAAAGGGGACACAGAGGAGAAAATGATTCCTCTATTGTATAATATAGAGATTTCTTGATGAAAACATGCCTGTGATATGTACAGTTTTCATGCACAAGAGCTTCTTGAGGGGATTTAGGAACAATGAAAAAGAACATGGAAGATGTTTGGATATAAACCGACTGACAGTTTACAGTTCCCCCTTGGAAATACATATGTGCTGCTCCAGGGTTTGGCAGAGAAGATGGAAGCAGTGAATACCTCCCGTCTGCTCTTGGAATCAACATGTGCTGAGGTCTGCAGGCGAAGCGCTCTCTGTGTCTGATACTATGACTGTCAAACCCAACATGACTGATCTCATCCAACCTAAGGTGCCATCCTGGAGCTCTCTCATCATTAGCAAAGGCACCAGTGGGAGCTGCTAATTGAGCAATACTAAAATGTTTGTGATTGGGGCAGGATTCTGGCTTAATTTCTGAGATGTATTTGGAAGGGAATAAATATGCTGTATTCAATCAGTTGTTGAGTTGATGTGAAATTAAAATAGATGACTAAGCAGCTCAGAAACATGCCCTGAGATGATTGAAGGGCTGTGTGTGTTCTAGCAAGCAGTGCTTGATGGGCAGGCTTGGTGAAACATGGGTCAGCTGTGCCCCTTGGAGTCCCCTGGGAGTGAAATTTTAAAGCCAAATGTAAAATTATTCAGAGCTCCTGAGAATGTGCTCTCACTCCTTGCACAGGAGGAGGATCTAGCCTGGAGTTTTCACCTGAGTTGTACCCTTACTCTGCATGGCTCAGGCTCTCTCAGCTTTATGAAACCCAGGAGAGCACAAAACAGACCCACAATACCTCCAAATGAATGGGGACTGGATGCATTATTATTTCATGCTGCTATAAAACTGAGCTTGCATCTGTGTTACAAACACTAAACATGGTGTGCAGTCACAAAGTTTGCTGGCAGCAACATGTGGCTGCTTGGCAGCAGTAGGTGAGTATCTGCACTGTGTCTGGGGTCCTTGCACCATAAGTCTGCTCATCACCCTCCCTGAGTGAAGTCCACAATTTGTCAGCTTGCATCTTTCTACTGTAAGAAAGGTGTTGACACCATCAAGCCTAAGTGACTCCCAAAACTGACTCAAAACCAAGCCTTAAACTTTCTCCATGATCCAACAAACACTCCTGTCCCAACAATATATACATAAATAAATAAAGCATTTCCTTGCATACTGCCAAGTCCATCTCACCTCATAATTGTTCCTCTAGTGGGTTTCACTTCCCCCTCTGCCCTGAGGGAGAGAGCTGACAGCAGCATCTCTGAGTATTTTTAGCATGGCAGCTTATTACTGACATGGAGTTCCAGCACCCTCTTGCATCTTCCCCAAAACATTCCTTAGCTACTGTAAAGGCAAACCATCACAACTGCTTCAGAAGCTGAGGTTTAATCATTTACACTGCCCTTCTCTGCTAGTTTTGTGTTTTCTGCTGCTTAAACAACCCTTTGATTCATAGCATACCCTTGGGCAAAACCAGCTGCACAGGGTGACTAAAAGTCAGGAATTTCAGCTGCAGCAATCTGTACCACTGGCATCTTCATCTCACTGCAGGTTATCACACTCATCTCTGACAGTTACTGACCCAATAGGCATCCCATTGATGCCAGTGCCGAGCATGAAGCTCCTACCAAAGCCTTGGTATCCTGGCAGTCTCTCCCAGGCAATGGCAGCCAGGGACTGATGTCCTGGGCAGCCGTGTCAGTGAGGTATTACCAAGTAGCTTGTATATTATGAGAAACAAAACAATGCAGCCTTTATTTCCTTAAATTTAAAGCAGAGTTAAACTTTAAGAGTTAACTTTAAAGCTACTGTAGTGTATCCTAAAGTGATTCATATACCTGATGATGTCAAACTGAGTTTAGTGTCAGCTATATGGGCAACTTAGACGGAGGCAAATTTCAGCTCCTTTCTAAATGAGTGGTTTAAAGAAATGCCATCAAAGCACACGTTCCCCCAGCTCCTTAAAGGAGTCTGGCTGTACCTCAGGAGCACAGCGTGTGGTGAGGACGGGCACTGCGGTACTTCACACCTGCAGTGCTGTGACAGTCCAGTGTGACCTGCTGTGCCTGCAGCCACAGCCACCTGTGTGTCTTGCATTCCTGCAGAGGCTGCTTCTCCTCTCAATTTCAGTGGTAACTCAGAAATTTTAATAACCTAGAATTTCAGAGCCTGTTAGATAGTGGCTCAGACTTAAATGCCAATTTAAATAACTTTCCCTTGTGACTCTCACCTTGCCTGCATATGAAATAGCTACCATTTAAACTACTGTTTGGAGGTTTAATTAAACAGAAGGAAGACACATATGTAAGAGACTGGAAGTTACTAAAACTCATAGGCCTTTTTCAGAACCATTGACAAATTTTTCAAGTCAATTGAATTTTTCATTGAAGAGTCACTGCTCTAAAAATCTTAAAATCCAAACAGGTGGCATGTAAGGAGGAACTGAAGAGATCATCTTGAGCTGGTGTTGAAAAGCGTACAAATCTCCCGCATGTGGCACTCCCGAAGTTGCTAATAATCATGTTTTCACCAAATTTTAGTGCCTGTACCCCCTCTGCCCGGTAAGACAAGCCATTACTATCGCACAAACCCAATGCCAACACCCTGCTACCCTGAAGGTAAGGCCCATCACAGACTGGCTACAGCATCAGCAGTGATTTTTTTCCACCTGTAGGTGCCAGCTGACCAGGGTAATACCCGGCTCTAGTTCTGGCGCAGGAACCCTCCCAAGAAGGAACGCAGACTGTGAAGGTACATTTTAGTGTGGCTTGGCAGCTGGAACTTGGGAGAACACCACAGAGCTGTGAGGCCACGGTGCAGGGCAGTGCAGCTGCACACCTGGACGGGTATTGCTGCAGTTGCAGCAGGGCGCCCTCAGCGAGTGGCAGAGCTGGGAGCAGGGCACTGAAGCAGCACAGCACAGCTCTCCACCTCCTCAAGGATAAATTTAGCTTCCTTA